>JAGFBZ010002585.1:0-159749 GCA_018398805.1 Hirundichthys speculiger | reverse complement strand
CTGCTATAATAGATGGAAATAAATGAACGAATTATGGATTTTTTGATAATTTAGCTACTTGTTGATTCTCCCACCAACTCTGCAGGCAGAACTACGGAGTCATAACAAAGCAGGAGAAGGTGGTAAAAGTAAACAGAGTACTTCGCCATACACACTGGGGCCAGGTCTGGGTCAAATGGCGATGTCATCCGCTCAGCTCAGAAGTTCCTTGGCGAAGCGGCAGTGGAGGGCTGCAGACGGCAGATCATTTCTGAATTTGTTTAAACACGAACCAATGAATCAATCATTAATGTAACTTTGGAACATACATTGATAATATCGTTAAAAAAAGGGTTAGCGTTAGCTGATAGCTTTAGCTTAAGGCTGTATAGCCAAGTAACAAAGTGACCTTGTGTATCTGTGGTTGCCATGATGTCATGATGATTAATGTGAACGCCCCTGCCAAATTTAACATATGAAGTCATGGGACTGGCCTGTGTGTTATGCATGATTATGTAAATTTGCCCGCCTTGTATATGTGAATAACCAATCAGAAGTCATGTAGTTTGAGGGAAATTATGTATGGCATATGCAAAGGTGAGAGAACCAATCAGATGAAGGCTGGTGCAGGGCGAAAGGAGAGAGAGAGCGCATAAAGAGAGAAGGCAGGTCTCTGCGTGGATTCCTGGAGCCTTCAGAAGAGAAACTACTGGGACCTGGAAGCGCCCCCATCTGAAGATTAATGGAAGGATTTACTTCAAGAAAGACAGAAAGACGCTTGGACAGGATCTACGAAATTTTTCCCAATCTTGAAGAATAATGGAGCCTTTTGGTTAGCCTAGCTCCCGCTAGTAAGGAGGAGGGGGGGGCAACCAGGGTTCCCCGGGCCTGACCAGGCGCTCTCTCTCTCTCTACCCTGCCCACGGCCTTGAACCCCATACGGCCACATGCGTTTCTCAGCCTGTCCTTGGACAACCAGATGAACTGATCGTAAGCCACAGCTTTAATTTGCCCTGCTGTAGAATTATAAATTGTTAACCAATCATGTGTTGCTTAACCTGCTACTGCTTAATAATATAAAAACTGTCATGACGTCTTGTGGACTTACATCTGTGTTAAATTTTGAAGACTTGTTTAGCCTCTGCACTAACACACAGGTTCTTATGGGTTATTCTCTTCACAATTTTGTAAGTGTCCCTGGGGTTTGCTGACGGCACTAAATTATCCTGCCGGTAACAGTGCCCGAATCGAGAGGAGAGCTGCCGTTAACAGACGCGACCAATAGCTGACTTTGAGCCCCCTTATTCCTCTAGGACAGTATGGAGTGGCGGGGCATGTTTTGGAAGTAGGTATTGAGCTAGGCGTATCTCCTCGACCCAGCTTAAATAAGTTGAGAAATCTAGTGAGGAAGCTCTCCTAGACCACAACTTCTTACCCGTAGGATGGAGAGCTGGTCCCGGTGACAGACTCTGCTAGTCTGAGACTGAACCATAACTGGGGGATTTTACACCGTAAGGTCGTTGGTGCCTGTCGTGGCAGCAATCCCAGAACTCGTTGGTGGACACCAGCAGGGAGGGATGCCGTCAAGCTGAAGAAGGAGTCCTATAAGGCCTTTTTGGCATGTGGGACTCCAGAGGCAGCTGACAGGTATCGGCAGGCTAAGCGGGACGCGGCTTTGGCGGTTGCTGAGGCAAAAACTCGGACATGGGAGGAGATTGGAGAAGGCCATGGAGAACGCTTCCGAACGGCTTCGAAGAGATTCTGGTCCACCATCCGGCATCTCAGGAGGGGGAAGCAGTGCTCCATCAACACTGTATACAGTGGGGATGGGGAGCTGTTGACCTCGACTCGGGACGTTGTGGATCGGTGGAGGGAATACTTCGAAGAGCTCCTCAATCCCGCCGACACGTCTTCCAATGAGGAAGCAGAGTCTGGGGACTCAGGGGTGGACTCTCCTATCTCTGGGGCTGAGGTTGCCGGGTGGTTAAAAAGCTCCTCGGTGGCAGGGCCCCGGGTGTGGATAAGATCCGCCCGGATTCCTCAAGGCTCTGGATGCTGAGGGGCTGTCTTGGTTGACACGCCTCTGCAGCATCGCGTGGACGTCGGGGACAGTACCGCTGGATTGGCAGACTGGGGTGGTGGTCTCCCTCTTTAAAAAAGGGGACCGGAGGGTGTGTTCCAACTACAGGGGGATCACACTCCTCAGCCTCCCTGGGAAGGTCTATTCAGGAGTCCTGGAGAGGAGGGTCCGTCGGATAGTCGAATCCAGATTGAGGAGGAGCAGTGTGGTTTTCGTCCCGGCCGTGGAACGGTGGACCAGCTCTACACCCTCTTCAGGGTCTTGGAGGGGGCATGGGAGTTCGCCCAACCAGTCTACATGTGTTTTGTGGACTTGGAGAAGGCGTTCGACCGTGTTCCCCTGGGATTCCTTTGGGGGGTGCTTCGGGAGTATGGGGTGCCGGACTCCCTTATACGGGCTGTCCGGTCCCTGTACGACCGGTGCCAGAGTTTGGTCCGCATTGCCGGCAGTAAGTCGGATTCGTTTCCAGTGAGGGTTGGACTCCGCCAAGGCTGCCCTTTGTCACCGATTCTGTTCATTACTTTTATGGACAGAATTTCTAGGTGAAGTCGAGGTGTCGAGGGGATCCGGTTCGGTGGCCTCAGGATTGGGTCTCTGCTATTTGCAGATGATGTGGTTCTGTTGGCTTTATCGAGCCGTGATCTACAACTCTCGCTGGAGCGATTCGCAGCCGGTTGTGAAGCGGCTGGGATGAGAATCAGCACCTCCAAATCCGAGACCATGGTCCTCAGCCGGAAAAGGGTGGAGTGCCCTCTCCGGGTTGGGGATGAGGTCCTTCCCCAAGTGGAGGAGTTTAAGTATCTCGGGATCTTGTTCACGAGTGAGGGAAGGATGGAGCGGGAGATCGACAGACGGATCGGTGCGGCATCTGCAGTGATGCGGGTGCTGCGCCGGTCTGTTGTGGTGAAGAGAGAGCTGAGTCGGAAGGCGAAGCTCTCGATTTACTGGTTGATCTACGTTCCCCCCTCACCTATGGTCATGAGCTTTGGGTAGTGACCGAAAGAACAAGATCGCGAATACAAGCGGCTGAAATGAGCTTCCTTCGCAGGGTGGCCGGGCTCTCCCTTAGAGATAGGGTGAGAAGCTCGGTCATCCGGGAGGGGCTCAGAGTAGAACCGCTGCTCCTCCGCATCGAGAGGAGCCAGATGAGGTGGCTCGGGCATCTGGTTAGGATGCCTCCTGGACGCCTCCCTGGTGAGGTGTGTAGGTGAGGCTGCTAAAGTTAGCAAGAGACTGTGATGGCTAAACTTAACATGCGGTCTTGTGAGTTATAAAAAACTAATATCACCCAACCTACGATGCTCTCGTTTTTCCCTTTTGTACATTCAGTGATTTCATGATTCAGTAGGCTACAAAATTAAAAGATGAGATCACTCACTGCACTCATTTGAAGATGTGTTTCCTCCTCTCCTTGTCATCTAGCCCGCGGTTGATAATTCGAATTTTACCCGGATACAGAACTGATGTTTTCTGATTGGCTGATATGTGACAGGATGCTGTTTTCTGATTGGCTGATGGGTAGTTGCTCATATCTGGCTGCCACTGAGCTTTGCTCACAGAGAGTTTTGTGCTGCAAACATAGCGGTGGAACTAGGTGGACAATAAATTAATTTCAGGAGTGAGAAATGCCAGGTCTGGCTTGACGCTGTCAAGTTGATGGTCGCTGTCTGCCGTGTTTTTAATACTCAGCATCTTTGTTCTAGTTTGTGCTTAAAAATGTTCTTGATTTCTGTTGTGTTGATTGTAAGCACCAAATTAATGTTTGTGGATTTTTGCTGCTTCTTTTAGCAACAATGTCTGAAGAGATTATTGATCTGAACAGTCTTCTATTCTCAGTCCATGGCATTGTTGACAATATTTCCAACACGGATGATTCCACAATCAACTGATTAATAATATATAATGATTATATAAATATAACAAAAACTCCACCAAAGACTGAGGCTATATTGACATTAGTCTATTTTATTTTCAAAAGAAACTGATCTGCATCTGACAGTGATTCACTTCCAGGCTGTAAAAGAACAGAATACATCCTGAAAAGAAAATGACCAAACAACGAGACATTGATCTTTAAGATGAGCAGAAACATAAAAACACTAAACACTCAGCTACAAACTAGAACTACAATAAATCTATTTCAGTTTACAGAGATTCCAGTAAAGTAATTCTACAATTCTACATCAATACAAATGTTTAGGGCCAACATTTAGAGCAGAGACACATTTAGATTTTCATTTGGATTAAAAGAATATGCAGCTAAAATGAATCTGTTCCATCAATGAACAGACATTTGAAAGAGAAGCATCTGCAAAAGAGGAAATAACAACAGAACAACAACTAATAGAACAACATTGTCCCACCAACAATCAGTGTTGGAGACATTGATCTCTGAGAAATGAACACTCAGCTACAAACTGGAACTACAATCCATCTATTTCAGTTTACACAACTCTGCTGAGTCTCCAGCAGAGAAACCAATCCCAACTCCAGCGTAGAGCGGCTGAGTGAATGTGGTCTGGACTCTGTGGAGGAGAGTCATGGTTTCAGAGACGCTGTAGAAGGACAGAACACCTGCTCTGTGATCCAGGTACACTCCTACTCTGGAGGACTGAGGACCTGAGATGTAGGTGATGATGCTGTTGTAATAAAATACATAACTGTTTGAGTAACATTCTAGTGACCAAGATTTGTCATTTCCTCCAAATATACTTTCATTCCCTGTTCTGCTGATATTCTTGTATGCAACTGCTATACGAAAAACACCAGCTTTAATCTCCACCTCCCAGTAATGACGTCCAGTCAGATTCTGTTGACTCAACACCTGACACCATGTAGTGAATCTGTCTGGATGACTAGAATAAGACTGATGTTGGTCCATTAATGTCACCTTTCTGTTCCCCTCTGACAGTAACAGCTCTGTGTTTGCTGTGTTTGGATCCAGAGTGATTTCACATGAATATTTCAAGAATCCAGCTCTGTTCTTTGGCTCTGGTGGTGAATCTGACAGTAAAACATCCACATCAGTGATGATCAGTGAGATGTTTGTCCATGTCTCTCTCAGAAGGTCCTGTAGTTGACCTCTGACCTCTGACACAGCTGCTGTCACATCCTCAAAGTATCTGAGAGGACGGATGTTGATGCTGGATGAGTGTGTAGACTCACTGAGTGGTGACAGTGAGAGGTAGTTGTGGAGAAACTGATTGTGATCCTGGGTGTTTGAGAGCTGCTGAAGCTCAGCATCTTTCCTCTTCAGCTCAGTGATCTCCTGCTGCAGCTTCTCCTCCAGCTCTTTGACTCGACTCACTTCAGTTTCCTGCTGGGATCTGATCTGCTGCTTCACATCAGAGCTTCTTTTCTGGATGAGACTGGATCAGCTCAGTGAAGATCTTCTCACTGTCCTCCACTGTTTTATCAGCAGAGTGATTGATGGCCTCCACCTCCTGTTGAAGCAGCTTCACATCTTTCTCTCTGTCCTGGATTCTCTGTTGGATTTCTTGTCGACTCACCTCCAGCTCTCTCTGCCTCTCAGTCCTTTCTGCTGCAGCTGAGACTGTGTCGTGACCTTTATGTTTATCCACAGAGCAGAGATAACAGATACACTTCTGATCAGTACGACAGAACATCTTCATCACCTCATCATGACGGGAGCAGATGTTGTCCTGCAGGTTCTTGGAGGGCTCCACCAGCTGGTGTTTCTTGAATGTAGGTGAATCATAATGAGGCTGAAGGTGTTTCTCACAGTAAGAGGCCAGACAGAACAAACAGGACTTGATGGCTTTCAGTTTTCTTCCAGTGCAGAAATCACAGCCAACATCTTCAGGTCCAGCATAGCAGTGATCAGCAGGAGCAGCTTGGAGTCCAGTCTTCTTCAGCTGCTCCACTAAAACTGCTAACATGGTGTTTTTCACCAGGACAGGTCTCGGTGTGAACGTCTGCCTACACTGAGGACAGCTGGGGATTTTCTTCTCCTCCTCTCCATCCCAGAAGTCTTTAATACAGTTTCATACAGTAGTAGCTGTGTCCACAGGGAATAGTCACTGGATCCTTTAAAAGATCCAGACAGATCGAACAAGAGAAGGTTTCTCTGTCCAGCTGATCTCCTTTCTGCTCCATTTCTCCTCTCGGTAACAGAGACTGAGAGAGTTTCACTTCCTCATAACTGAAACTAATCAGGGAGTTTCATCAGGCTCAGAGTCCAGGAAGAGGAGTGGCCTGAGAGACAAACTCTTTATTTAACCCTTTATGGAATGGAAATTGTTCCATCATTAAATGCAAAGATAACCTCCTCATCTTTAACCCTGAGTGAAACCATTTTCTGTCTCAGTGTTTTTTGTTTTTAGACATGTTTTATTTATGAGCTGATATCTTACCATTTTCCATGGTTTTCTTGATTATAACCTAAATCACTTAAGTTTTTACATCAATAGCTATGGCGTTGTACTGCCAAAAACACTGCTTTTATGCATTCAGCGTTTTCTTTTCTGTCTGTTTTAGTCACATGGTGACATTTAGTGGTACCAGGTATTAAAATGAACAAGAAAGTGAAGAAAAAATGGTGGTCTAATAATTTTTTTTTCCATGACTGTACATCTTCTGGCACACATCATCACCCTTGCTGTGGTCAACGCCTGGCTCCTCTACAAGCGACACTGCCAAGCTCTCAAGATGCCAAAGAAGGAGATTCTGAACATGAAAAAGTTCCAGGCCCAACTAGCATCCTCTCTCATTCTGGTAAGAATCTATTTCTGCTATTTGCCATGTTTGTGATATCTATGACTTGTATCATCATGTATTTTTGGCATATATATAAATTGATTATTAATATTGATTCTTCTCTTTCCAGGTGGGCACAACACTTTGGACATTTCTCAATAAAAGTGAAGAGAGGACACTGCAGACATTGCAGTAAAGGGTATACCAATACCCAATGCAGCAAATGTGATGTCCGCCTCTGTTTTTCAGAGGACAAGAACTGTTTCTGGGACTATCATTGTAAATAAAAGTCAAAGTTCTTGCTATTGCAATAAATGACTGTTCATAACAACATGACTGAGATTATTTTTCATGTTATACTGTTCTGGGACAAAAGTAAAACCCTGCAAATGAATCCTTAATTCTGTATTGTTGTTCAGACAATGAGTACAGATACAGGAGATTCTGCTCCCCATTGAGCCCAATGTTGCAATATTACAACATTTCTGTAAAAACTTACAAAAACATATTTTTTTGAAAAACACCTCATTTTCAACCTCAAAGGCCTCCTACAACAACATCTTAATGGTTGAAAAAATTTTTTTTAGTGTTTTTCTATATTTGGGTTTTACAGGGTTAAATGCAAAGATAACCTCCTCATCTTTAACCCTGAGTGAAACCATTTTCTGTCTCAGTGTTTTTTGTTTTTAGACATGTTCCAGGGATAACTACTGTTCTTTTGATAGTTTTCATAATTCCTGGTCTTAATCAGTAGCAACAAATATAACAGTATTTCTACTCGTGTGTTTAGTGTTGTACAGCTCACAGCCACATCAAGTATCTGGTGCCTCTGGTCAAATTTAGACTTTTACTGCTCTTGTAACATTTCAGACTTTCTGGCACCACTAAGGTCACTTTAACATCACAAATGTAGAACACTTTGCATCCTTTCAGTCGACCCAGAATAACTCTGAGCTATGATCTAAACATCTATGGTGATTTTTGAAATATCAGCAAGAGACATATTTAAAAAGAAGAATATCACAGAGAACATCCTCATTTGAATATTGCACATTTTTTACATCAGTGACTGTTAAGTCTCTATCATTACTGCAGTTCTGCTGATGTTCAGGGATTTAAAGTCTCTGTTCAGTGCAGTAACAGCTCTGGTATCAAAACTGTGTTTCAGCCTGTTTGTCTTTGTTTTTACTTTCCTGGATTTCCCTTCAGAGGACAGTCGCTCAAACAGCTGATGTCTTGGCTGTGATGGGAACTTTTTCCCAGAAACTGCAGATGTGATTCCCTCATCCAGTATACTCACAAACGGGACGCCTGAAAGATGAAGCTTTAAAGACTATTTTGATCCAAACGATGCAGTTTTAGATGAAGTTTGAGCCACTTTTCTCTGTGGAGGAAGTCATGCCTGAAAGGCTTGGAAAAGGTCTCTGCATCAGATCATTTGACCTTTGTACAGTTTAACAACAACTACCCACGATGTGACCAAACTATAAAGTGTCTTATCAGCTGGAAAACTCCACCTGTTGACCTGCAGGAAGACTTCAAAACTTCACAGAGTCTTCAGCTTCAACCGCATCAGTAAAGAGACATTTAAATGTCTGTAAAATCAGGTTGTGGCAGTTTCTTCACAGGTTCCACTGATGCTGCATTCAGGGAACCCAGGAAATATGGAAGAGAAAAGTAAAATCAACAATGAAACTAAATTTGAAGCTGTTTCACTGAAAACAGAGACTGACTGACAAATATTATCTGCTCTGAACATGAATTGGTGAGCTTTGATGTTTTACACTCATGTTGGATTCACGTTTTCTCCCTCAGATCTGAGTAAAATCCTTGAAGACTGAAGAAATCACTGAGATAAAACTAAGATGGTTGGAGGCCAGGGAGAGGAGGTTTTATCAGGCTCAGAGTCCAGAAGAGGAGTGGTTTTAGGGTTAACCCCTTACAGTACAGAAATCAGTTCATATTTGAATACAAAGATATAACAGTCGTCCTTTCCTTTGATATTGTTTGACTTTTTCTTTAGGACTGAACTTTTAAAGCAGATTGTGAATAAAACATGAACTTCTTCAGAGAATAGAGAAGAACAATGAAGCAGAAACATCTGTAAATATGAGTTAAAAAAAACAACTTTTATCCTGTGGTTATTTGAGAAATTAATTTTCAAGGCCCATCCATTTCACCTTGGCCATGAAGAACGTGACTTCATCTTTTTTTAAGTTTGGTGTGTATTTTATAGGCCTCTAATTAGAAGTGTGCTACTGCTTAATAAATAACATGAGTGATTTATTCAGGGACCAATTGATATTAGTCCAAGTTATACAATTTACACTCACCGGCCACTTTATCAGGTCCACCTGTCCAACTGGTCCTTAATGCAAATATTTAATCAGCCAATCAGATGGCAGCAGCTCAATGTCTTTATTCATGTAGACATGGTCAAGATGATCTGCTGCAGTTCAAACCAGCATCAGAACGGAGAAAAAAGCTGATTTAACCTTCCTCCTGTGTTAGGGTCAGCACTGACCCGTTTTAGTTTTTAAATCCATAAGAGAATCACTTAAAATGTGTTTATCGCATCAAGGATTTTTGACTTTGTCAGGAACCTCGATTTCAACAAAATTAAACCAAAAAATGTTTTTTCACAACATTTTAAAATGCTCTGGTTGAAATTATGTCCTTTGTGGTGTTATAGTCAGTTTTGACCTGTTTATTAAAATATGATTATAAAGCAATAATTAGAGCCAAAATTGAAATCATAAGTGCTCAGTCAGCCAACATGCTGACAGCCACCTCCTCTCCCAATCATGTGAGCTTCAGGGGAAGCTTATTTGTCAAGTATAACTGTTAAAAAACGAGACAAACAAAGACGGGCATGTCCAGGTCACTGTGAGGTCACTTCACTCATTTGACCTGCAGAGGGCACATCTCCAATTTGCTGCGTTCAAAAATGAAAAGAAGATTTACAGCTTTTATTTCAACATGACAATCTTTGAATTGATGCTTTTGGAATTCTGGGTAATGTAGTTTGAAGGATCCAAACCAGGACTTTTTCCAGTTAAAGCCACTTCATGTCAGCTGAGCTCGTTCACGTCATGATAATTCTCTCCCTTGAAACGGGTCAGTTAACATTCCCAGTCACAGCTATCTCCACCGGTATTTATCGTATTGAACCCATCACAACCGACCGATTGTTTGAAACAGCTCTGGCCTGTTTTGAATGACCAGGATAATATCAGGTCCTTCCTTCTACACTGGAGCCAGTTGGGATGTCTTTTGTTGCTCGAGTCGATACCAGTCTGGTTGTTGCTCTGCTGATGTCATATGCTGCGTTTCCTCCGTAACCAGTGGCATCCACAAGGAGTACTTTGCTAACTGGTGCTGCCACCATTGAATAAAAGTGGGATCCTGCGGGATCAGACTAGTTCTTTGTCTGGAAGAGGGAGGGAACTGTGATGGTTGGTCAGGAGAACTCCATGTAGCAACACCACCTCTGACCACAAGGGGGCAACATATCACATGAGAGTTCATGAATCACTGATCCCAGCCTGGGAACAGAAACGACTGAACAGCCGCTGCTTCACAATGGCACCTGCAGAAAATATTTTCAAAATTTCAAATATTTTTAAAGTCAAATATTCCAGACTTATTGGGCAAATTAGCAGGGGATCACTGAAGAGTAATTTTTATTTAGGTTATAGAGTAACCTGGGATTTCTTTCATATTGAAACAAATTGTGGTTTGCACTGATTAGCAGGGATTTAACCCTGGCAAGAGGAGAACTTGAACAATGCTGTATTTTACACAGGAAATACTACAATTTCCACACACTTCTGCTAAAAGAACTCACAGGATGACCATTGGAACACATACAGACTAAACTCTGGGTGACACAAATTTAAGTAAGGAGTAAGAACGAACAGGGGATCAAACCGACAACAGCCTTCACATGGCAGCATTAAATCACATTCTTAACAGATAAACACCTCAATAACCAGTGCTGCAAAGGATGCAGGGAAACAACAATCAGGAAGCTTTTTCGATTTATACACAAGTCTGTAGAAGACGGTTGTCAAGTTCACATGCTGTATATGATGAATACGTAACGTGTAATATATATTCATCATATACTAGCCACAGCTGAAACTTGTGCAGGTTATCATGGGTTGAGGAGTAACAAGCTACATGTAAAAGGATTATGTCATTATATTACAAAATCAGCTTAATTAGTTACAGTATGTACTCATGAGGAAAAAGTATGTATTAAAAGTACAATTCACTAATCAAAGTGAGATTACAAAAAGGTTATATCTGAGTATTTTCCCTTTTTTTAAAAGCCTTTTTGCAAATTTTTTTGATTGCTTATTGATAACATGACATGGTAGAATTTTAGGCTGTGAATAAAGTACCTACCTCTTCAAGATTGTGCCACACAACCGGATCAATGTCTGTATCGGTCAGTGCAGATATTTGCCCAAGACTTTCGCTGACATCTTCTACCATCCTCAGAATGTAGTCCGGCTGAACATTTTCATCCACACACCGAGCAATTCTTAAAAGTTCTTGTTGAACACCTCTCCTTAACTCCTCCACGTTTTCCATATTTACTTTTCCACCGTTATCAGTCAAACTACGTGAGTTGTCTGCACGTCCTCCTCAGCGCTGGTGACGTCAGGCTAAACGCTAGCATACATATCTATGAGTTAGCGCCCATACCGCCAGGCAGAAATCCAGTGATCAGGGAACGACTATCCATCCTGGACAGGAAGCCCCGCCCAGAGCCATTTGATTGACAGCTCAGTCCACCAAACGTTTTGTCATTGCTTTATCCTTGTGTCACAGGAGTGCCAAAAAGGAAAAGCAAATGCAATACGAAAATTAAAGATGATTTTCCTTTTCATTTATTTATTTCTCTTTATATTTCCACATTTATTTATTTATTTATTTTATTTCCCTTTATTTATTTCCACATTTATTTATTTATTCCTTTTATATTTCCACATATATTTATTTTTTTTCTCTTTATATTTCCACATAGATTTATTTATTTATTTATTTTTCTTTATATTTCATATATTATTTATTTATTATTTATTTCCTTATATTTCCCATTTATTTATTATTTATTGTCTTTATTTCCACATTTATTTATTTATTTCTCTTTTTATTTCCACATTTATTTATTTATTTATTAATGTGGCACTCCTATCGCGCCATATAAAAATGCTGCAGAGGTGACTGTCATTAAATTTAGTAACTTTGCCTCAGACAGACGGCTTCCCGTGGCTGTTTTAATATTGTTCTGAAGGCTGAATCTGCGCTCTGCTGCCACACTGGAGACTGGAATAACAGTGCCAGCAGACGGCTCGCAGATTTGTCTGTCTAATCTTAAAGAAATCCATCAGTGACGGAGAATTCTCAGTTAACCCAACCCCTGGTCTGAGTCCACTGTAGCAGCACAGAAATTATTATTTCTGAGTGCTGTTCTGCCTCACCAGTTGTACCACTGACGGCTGCTCATTGGGTGGTATGGCAAGCCGTTTTAACATAAAATAGTTAGGTTTTACTATCCGGAATTAGCATTATAGATGTCAATAATTTAATTTTGACTAGTCGTAATTATATTATGACTGGTAGGAATATTAATTAAGGATGTAAATTCATTCTGCCTAGTCAAAAGTACATTTAGAGATATCTTTAATTCATTTTTGTCTAGTCAAAACGGAATTACAGATATCCGAAATGACATCACTTAACGCACCACTCGACTCGTCACACATCCTTAACGACAATTACAGATATCTTTAATACAGTTTTGAGTAGTCAGAATGAAAGTTAAAGATATCTCAAACGTAATTGTGACTAGTCAGAACTGTTGAGTAAGACGTTGCTTATTATTGGCAAGCTTTCTATTGGCTATTGGCTCAGTCAACCAAAGTTTCAGTTAACCAAAGAGTAATTCCTCTCCATTTCTGGCTGTTAGCTCCTGTCGTGATTGGGCTACGGCGTTAAAAACCCGGTCAAACATGCCAACTTCAGCCCTCCGTTGCTCAGACATCGTGAGAAACAGTAAAAAGTCCTGCTAGTATTTCAGCTGGCTAGCTGGAGAAACAGAGTTACAGTAGTGATCGATGGTTTTAATGGCTTTGATTCGGAACCAAGCCCCAACTCACTTTTTCACTTTTCTTTTCCCGCTCACTTTTCACAGATATCTGCAATGTCATTTCGCCTAGTCGAAACTCTAATACAAGATATCTGCAATTACATTCTGACTAGGAAGAATCAAGTTTAAAGATATCCTGAATACGAGATATCTCTAATAAAAGTTCCATTCAAGATATTTACAATCCGATGATAGATATCTACATATGAATTATGACTATCCATAATTCCAGTTAGAGATATCAACAACTTAATTTTGACTAGTCGTAATTCCAATTCAAGATATCAACAATATTATTCTGACTAGGTAAAATTCAATTTAAGATATCTTGATATACAAAAGCAGATATCTTGAATTAACAGTGTCTGGAGATATCTGGAATTGGAAATGCGACTAGTCAAAATGATGTTGTAGATATCTTTAAATGGAAATAAGGATAGTCATAAATCAGTTGCAGATATCTGCATTGTAAGTTATGGATATCTGTTAATGGATTACAACGGATTATGACGTCATTTGTCCTAGTAAGAATGATGTTGTGAATATCTGAAATTACAATTGTAGATTGGAGAAATTACTTTGTGGATATCTGAAATGTTATTTTTGGATAGAAAGAAGTGAATTATGGATATTTCTGATACATATCCAGTTTAACTATTTAATGTTAAAACGGCTTGCCATAGGATGGGGCTGGTTATTTAAGCTGCGGCTCTCCCCTCAGTTCTGTCGCTGCGCGTCCATCACTTCCGTGTGTGGGTTTGCTGGCAAAGGTATGCTGCTTTGGGCGTGTCTCACGGATGTTTTCTTGATGATGTCTCTAAGGTTTGTATTTTGCACTGCAGAGCGACTGACTTTGATTGATTACCCCTGGATCAGGTGTGTATGCGCCCTGTTCCTGGCTGGTTGCGGTGGGTGTACACTTCTATATATATATATATATATATATATATATATATATATATATATATATATATATATATATATATATATATATAAACTCTGTAATGGAGAGGGTTAGGGTTTTGTTCAAATTTTGTCCTTTTTTTAAAGATTTCTGTACTGTTATTTAAGACTTTTGACCTTCTGGATTCTATGATCAAAACCTCCAAACTGCTCAGCCTGTCATCAAACTATTTCTCAAGTAGGTCTTGATCAGCTTGAGGGTAGAAAGGCTGCGTTCAAATCCTGCAGTAGTAACAGGTTAGGCTAAGGCAGTCTTAAATAACTCTACACATACATCCTCATTAGGCTCAATAGAAACTGAGTTTTTGTAGACTTTTGGGGGTTGGTGAGCGATTTTTCTGTTTTCTGTCAATCATTTGATCTGAGGAATCTCAAGTTCTACCTCTTCAGTATCACACATACAGTTTTTCGCCAATCTAAACATGTCATCTTTATTACAAAAAGGGGCACTTAAAGGATTTAAAGCATGAATACCAGTCATGGTCTCACAACCATCTTTTAAAAATCTATTACGTTCTGTGACAACAACGTTAATCACTGGAATGAAAATGTTTGTGTGAAATGTGTCTTTGTCCACACAAGGCTGTCACCTGCACTACTCCGACAAAAAATCCTGACAAAATAAAAATAAACCTGACAGAGTGTGATTAGTGTGAGTCCAGCCGTCAGGAGTGTGTAGGTGAGGCTGCTAAAGTTAGCAAGAGACTGTGATGGCTAAACTTAACATGCGGTCTTGTGAGTTATAAAAACTAATATCACCCAACCTACGGTGCTCTCGTTTTTCCCTTTTGTACATTAAGTGATTTCATGATTCAGTAGGCTACAAAATTAAAAGATGAGATCACTCACTGCACTCATTTGAAGACTTGTTTCCTCCTCTCCTTGTCATCTAGCCAGCGGTTGATAATTCTAATCTTACCCGGATACAGAACTGATGTTTTCTGATTGGCTGATATGTGACAGGATGCTGTTTTCTGATTGGCTGATGGGTAGTTGCTCATATCTGGCTGCCGCTGAGCTCTGCTCACAGAGAGTTTTGTGCTGCAAACATAGCGGTGGAACTAGGTGGACAATAAATTAATTTTCAGGAGTGAGAAATGCCAGGTCTGGCTTGACGCTGTCAAGTTGACGGTCGCTGTCTGCCGTGTTTTTAATACTCTTTGTTCTAGTATGTGCTTAAAAATGTTCTTGATTTCTGTTGTGTTGATTGTAAGCACCAAATTAATGTTTGTGGATTTTTGCTGCTTCTTTTACCAACAATGTCTGAAGAGATTATTGATCTGAACAGTCTTCTATTCTCAGTCCTTGGCATTGTTGACAATATTTCCAACACGGATGATTCCACAATCAACTGATTAATAATATATAATGATTATATAAAATATAACAAAAACTCCACCAAAGACTGAGGCTATGTTGACATTAGTCCATTTTATTTTCAAAAGAAACTGATCTGCATCTGACAGTGATTCACTTCCAGGCTGTAAAAGAACAGAATACATCCTGAAAAGAAAATGACCAAACAACGAGACATTGATCTTTAAGATAAGCAGAAACATAAAAACACTAAACACTCAGCTACAAACTTGAACTACAATAAATCTATTTCAGTTTACAGAGATTCCAGTAAAGTAATTCTACAATTCTACATCAATACAAATGTTTAGAGGCCAACATTTAGAGCAGAGACACATTTAGATTTTCATTTGGAGAAAAAGAATATGCAGCTAAAATGAATCTGTTCCATCAATGAACAGACATTTGAAAGAGAAGCATCTGAAAAAGAGGAAATAACAACAGAACAACAACTAATAGAACAACATTGTCTCACACCAACAATCAGTGTTGGAGACATTGATCTCTGAGAAATGAACACTCAGCTACAAACTGGAACTACAATCAACCTATTTCAGTTTACACAACTCTGCTGAGTCTCCAGTAGAGGAACCAATCCCAACTCCAGCGTAGAGCGGCTGAGTGAATGTGGTCTGGACTCTGTGGAGGAGAGTCATGGTTTCAGAGACGCTGTAGAAGGACAGAACACCTGCTCTGTGATCCAGGTACACTCCTACTCTGGAGGACCGAGGACCTGAGATGGAGGTACTGATGTTGTTGTAACAAAATACATAACTGTTTGAGTAACAATCTAGACACCAAGATTTGTCATTTCCTCCAAACCTACTTTCATTCCCTGTTCTGCTGATATTCTTGTATGTGACTGCTACATCAACTCTACCAGCTTTAATCTCCACCTCCCAGTAATGACGTCCAGTCAGACTCTGTTGACTCAACACCTGACAACATTTAATGAATCTGTCTGGATGACTAGAATAAGACTGATGTTGGTCCATTAATGTCACCTTTCTGTTCTCCTCTGACAGTAACAGCCGTGTGTTTGCTGTGTTTGGATCCAGAGTGATTTCACATGAATATTTCAAGAATCCAGCTCTGTTCTTTGGCTCTGGTGGTGACAGTAAAACATCCACATCAGTGATGATCAGTGAGATGTTTGTCCATGTCTCTCTCAGAAGGTCCTGTAGTTGACCTCTGACCTCTGACACAGCTGCTGTCACATCCTCAAAGTATCTGAGAGGACGGATGTAGATGCTGGATGAGTGTGTAGACTCACTGAGTGGTGACAGTGAGAGGTAGTTGTGGAGAAACTGATTGTGATCCTGGGTGTTTGAGAGCTGCTGAAGCTCAGCATCTTTCCTCTTCAGCTCAGTGATCTCCTGCTGCAGCTTCTCCTCCAGCTCTTTGACTCGACTCACTTCAGTTTCCTGCTGGGATCTGATCTGCTGCTTCACATCAGAGCTTCTTTTCTGGATGAGACGGATCAGCTCAGTGAAGATCTTCTCACTGTCCTCCACTGTTTTATCAGCAGAGTGATTGATGGCCTCCACCTCCTGTTGAAGCAGCTTCACATCTTTCTCTCTGTCCTGGATTCTCTGCTGGATTTCTTGTCGACTCACCTCCAGCTCTCTCTGCCTCTCAGTCCTTTCTGCTGCAGCTGAGACTGTGTCGTGACCTTTATGTTTATCCACAGAGCAGAGATAACAGATACACTTCTGATCAGTACGACAGAACATCTTCATCACCTCATCATGACGGGAGCAGATGTTGTCCTGCAGGTTCTTGGAGGGCTCCACCAGCTGGTGTTTCTTGAATGTAGGTGAATCATAATGAGGCTGAAGGTGTTTCTCACAGTAAGAGGCCAGACAGACTAAACAGGACTTGATGGCTTTCAGTTTTCTTCCAGTGCAGACATCACAGCCAACATCTTCAGGTCCAGCATAGCAGTGATCAGCAGGAGCAGCTTGGAGTCCAGTCTTCTTCAGCTGCTCCACTAAAACTGCTAACATGGTGTTTTTCACCAGGACAGGTCTCGGTGTGAACGTCTGCCTACACTGAGGACAGCTGGGGATTTTCTTCTCCTCCTCTCCATCCCAGAAGTCTTTAATACAGTTCATACAGTAGCTGTGTCCACAGGGAATAGTCACTGGATCCTTTAAAAGATCCAGACAGATTGAACAAGAGAAGGTTTCTCTGTCCAGCTGATCTCCTTTCTGCGCCATTTCTCCTCTCGGTAACAGAGACTGAGAGAGTTTCACTTCCTCATAACTGAAACTAGTCTGAGCTCTGATCTCCAAATCACGTGTCTGTACAGAGAAAGGAGGCTGTCAGCTCTGACACGTCAGCACATGTTGTTTCTATCTGTGTTCAGCTGCAGATCTGAAGGGGAGGGAACAAGAGAACATGTGGACAGACTGGAGCTGCTGGTTGGAGATCAGGGAGAGGAGGGAGGTTCATCAGGCTCAGAGTCCAGGAAGAGGACTGGTCTGAGAGACAAACTCTGTATTTAACCCTTTATTCACCAGAAAAAATTAGGTGCACTTTCCTGTGTTTTCTGTCAGAGGACGAGACGTGAGCTTTGTTGTGGTCTGCTGCCCCCCTGTGGTCTAGAGTGACATTGTTCCCCTTCATTCCTTCTATTTCAACATTTCCTCTCTCTATTCCAGGAGGACTCTGTCCATGTTCAGGACAGTATTGGACTCTTGACGTCTGCTCCACGGTCACAGGAACACGTTCAACAACAGACTCGTTCATCACTGTGAACAAGGGAACAAGTGAAAATAAATCTACTCCAACATCTGCATTCACACATTGATGTTGAATAAAACGACACCACTTGCTGCTTTGCAACACTTTATTGACATGATTCATCTCAATGACATAAAAGGACATTTGGTTGGCGTGTTTCTGCTCTGCTCCACCACTGTCCTGTTTATCAGTCAGATGATCAAGATTACAAGACAGACATCATCATTTCAAGAGCACACTTCATACGCTGCTGTGATCCACAACTGTTGCTGAACACGACCAAAACACATTTAAAAATGATCACGGAGCAAATGGAAATACACCATCTCAGATCATTTCACTTCAAACAACGTTATTCTGTTTTATTCTCAGTGTGATTTTGGATCAGTGTGACTGCAGAGGACAGATCCTTCTTTTAGTCATCTGGATGAGTTTTTTCAGAACAGCTGGCTCCTGGTTTGATTCGTAGTGATATCAGCCAACATGGAGTCATTCTGCAGTAAATCCAGGACTGGAGCTGGCAGTGTGAAGCTTGTCCCGTTGCTGCAGGCCTGCCATCACATCTTCATCTCAGGAGGATTTTAAAGAGGACCCATTCAGTGGACATTTGAGATCTTCAGCAACGTGCTTCAGTCGTGGCTGCATTGTTGTTGTGTTCGTGAAGTTTCCACAATCTTCTGCCAGTCCAAAAATCCCAACGTTGCCTGTAAATTTCCTTGTTAGTAGTAAGTTAAAGCTGCTAATGAACCATAATAGTTAATGAACAGGGATAGTGAAGCAACAAGTAAAAAAAAAAAAAAAACTGCTTAAAGCCACTTCATGGCAGCTGACCCAGCCGTACCCATTCACTTCAGTATAATTATCTCTCTTGAAACGGGTCTGTTACCCCTCCCAGTCGCAGCCATCTCCACCGGTACATACCGTACCGAACCAATCACAACGGGCTGAAGATGAGCTTTATGTGAGGACTGTTCAAAGCAGCCAAGACATCTGCCGTTGCCATTGTCTGCCATTGTTTGAAACAGCTCTGGCTTGTTTTGAATGACCAGGATAATATCAGGTCCTTCCTTCTACACTGGAGCCAGTTGGGATGTCTTTTGTTGCTCGAGTTGATACCAGTCTGGTTGTTGCTCTGCTGATGTCATATGCTGCGTTTCTCCCTAACCAGTGGCTTCCACAAGGACTGTACTTTGCTAACTGGTGCTGCCACCATTGAATAAATGAGGGACCAGACTAGTTCTTTGTCTGGAAGAGGGAGGGAACTGTGATGGTTGGTCAGGAGAACTCCATGTAGCAACACCACCTCTGACCACAAGGGGGCAACATATTGCATGAAGGCTCATGTGTCAGCTTCTTATGAGCGATACAAAGTATTTCCTCGACACGGCTGTTCTATAGCCCCCTTCTGGTCATCTGTGGTATTGCTACATAGAGTGACTTTAAAGGTGGGGTAAGTGATTTCCGGATGACACCCTGACTGTTAAAATTTGAAACAGAACAAAGCAGGGCTAACTCCTCCCTCTAGAAAACACGTTCCCATCATGAACGTGCTTCTCCAAAGGCGAAACCACCTGAACGAGCACGAACCCTCCCCCCGTCAGTGATTGGCTGGAACAGTGGTTCTCATGGTTTGGGAGTGTCCTGATATCGCTTACCCCACCTTTTAATCCAGTAAGTTGTTATCTCGGCTATATATGCAGAACACGAGACAGCAAGTGTTTACACAAACCTTAGTTGAATTCAATCATAAAATACAGATCTTGTTGCTTTATTATAGATCTGTTTTCTTTTTTAGACAAGTTTTGGGATGCGAGTTTAATGTCTACGTGGTAACACGTTGCTTAGATGAGACTGTTGGGGAAGAAAATATATATATCATGTCATTTTAATTCAGGTTTAGCATTTATAAACTATAGGCAGTTATGAAATGTTTGCAACAATATAGTTTAGTTGAAAGCACATATAAACAGACAAAGAACAATAAACACATTTGTTATAGATGAAATAAAACAAACTGAACTGAACCGTCTTCAAGAACAAAGTAAAAGGAGTCTAGTTGCTTCGAGCTTTTGAGAGGTGAAATAAAATGTGTAATTTTAACATATTAGTTAGAAATAGTGTGTAATATCAAGTGTTTTAGTAGCTGGAGTTCGGAAGAACTGAAGTTGTGAGACTGAGGTTTTAATTTCTTCAAGAGTATTCAACACTGTTCATTTATTGTAATTAAAGCTTTGAGGCATCTCTTCGATCTGCTGCACGTTGCACTTCAATGATCGTCGCTGACTTCTAACTTTCGCAGCAGCACTAGATGCATTTGAGGGCTAAAGGTTGATCCGAAATACTTGAACTCTCAAAGATGCTCGTTTGCTTCCGACTAAAACGACTGCATGACAACATAAACAATCACGGAGGCTCATAAATGCTAAAGTAGACCTCGCTAGTCAAACGCCATCGTGCCCGCAAAAAGCTACATGAAACTGCGGGAAGTGATTCAAATCAAAGGCAGGATGGATTCAGTCAGTGAGCTGGAACAATGCCGGGGTCAGACCGCGCAACGTCAGCGTCAACGTCCACGAAGCTCAGCTGCACCGACGTGACCGAACGTCTGCTGGAACAACGGAAGATCGCCGTCGCTCTGTTATCCAAAGGATAAGGCAGGAAGTTCCCTGGTCCACCATCCAGAGATACTTTCTGACGATTAGAGGAAAACTCTGCTTCTGCTTTGACCTGGCCGTCGCCAGATGTTGAGGCGAACGTGAAGACAACACAACGCATCACACGTTTGTTGCTATTTATTCAGCGGAAACGAAACAAAAATGCAGAGCCAGCGTGTGAAGGGTGCCGGCGGGAAAAACGGACCCGACTTAACTGATCCTCAGCTCGTGTGCAGAATCCTGTGGAGGCAGACGCCGGTCTGGAGCATTCAGGTTTGTGCCGAGACTCATTTTGACTCATTTTAGGACGTTGAGGATCTTCCTGCGAGCGGCGACCCCAAGGTCAGAACGCACATTGATGAGAAAAAAAATCGAAGCCAATCTCAGACTCAGTCAGGAGGCTGAATGATCAGGTTCATGACAGTCAGAGAACGACTGGGCGGACACATCTGCAGTCGTCCGGATTCAAAAACCACCATCGTGTTGAAGGAACTGCGTACTTGTTTTTTTTCCCGCCAGTTAAAGTTGTACTGTAGGACATTTTAATTACGAGATTTGCTTTGCTCTCTGTTCACGCTGCTGCTGCATTTCGGCTTTCGTGTTGTTGAATAAATGATCACAAGACGTGACGACTACGACCTACGACTTCCCGTCTGTAACACCATCTTCGGTGGTTCGGTGACACGCGTCAGTCGGTGTCTGTCGGTATCTCCGGCGCATTCAGGTCACGGTACGTTTTGGGATTCAGGACAGATGGATGTGACTTTAGTCTATTTGTTGCAGTCTGACCTCAGCATTAGTCCAGGCTGATTCTGACGGAGCTGATGGAACGTCCACCTTCGGGTCTGTGAAACTGATCGGTTTGAAATGTTGACGCTAGCGCTACAAGAAAAAAAGATAAATGGAAACCTTCTTATCTCACGGCTGTCTACGACTGACGCGCCCTCGTCTCTGTCCTCTGTGACCCACAACTCCCCCCTGACGGGTGTTTCCGTCTATCAGTGGCGCCTGAGGAGTTTGGAGAAGAATCCAGAGGAGGCCTCCTTGTCGGTCTTCTCCTGCGGTGCCTCCTCGGACGTTGCCTTCTCCTCTCCCAGCCCAAGCTCCCCTTCCAGTTGCTCCAACTCCGACTGGTCCAGCAGCTCAAAGTCCTCCACCTCGCTGTCCGACTCCTCGGCCAACTCTAGCAGCCGGCTGGACTCTCTGAGTCTCGACCGGCCAGGGTCTTCGCTCAGGGCCGCGAGGCCGACCGCCGCTTCTATCCTCTCCTGGATGGCGGCCGTGACTGCGGCGGTGATGACGTCACCTGCCATCTGGTTGACCAAGTCCAGCGCGCTGCTGGCGGCCCGTTCTGTGTGTGCGGGTGGAGGAGGGGGCTTGTGCTGCGACCTGACGGGCAGCTGGGGTGGAGCCGAGGGCAGGCCGAGGCTGAGGTCGTCGTCGTCGTCGCCATTGGTCGTCGCGCCGTTATCGAGTGAAGGGAACTCCGTCAGGCCACCGGTAAACGCCTCCTCTTTGTCGAGGTCTGTGAGGTGACATAAGAAGCCCACGTGACCATTTTTAACGTGCAAACACCGCACGCTGGTTCAGCGTTGCAGGGAGCCGGCAAACTTACCCTCTGAGTTCTCGGTCTGAGGCGTGTGTCCCTCTGACAGGTTGAACGTGCCGTTGTCCGTCCACGTCACATCAGACACCTCCGTGTCCGACACGCTCATCTCTTTGCACGCCGTGGAGTCCAGCTGGTTTAGGGAAACACATTAGTATGATCCGACCGATCCAAAAGATTTGAAGTAAAACAATTATTGGGCCCGTTTTTACGCCACTCTTTATAGCAGTACTGCTTCTGACCACACGGGGGCGCCTGCAACACTGCGCTGAATAGAGGGGATGGCCCGCCACGCCTTGTAATATGAACCTTCTCCCACTGGAAGTGCTGCATCTTATACGAGACAGCTGGGGCTGATGCGTGAACGTTCTCGAGACGTCCTGCCCCCGTGTGGTCAGAAGTGGTACTGCTGTATTTGGCTGGAACATCAGATTCAGCTCAAGCATGGTTTATGCTCCATTTCTTTTGTGCGTTTTGTTCGATGTTTTGACAGTACATTTGGCGTACGCTCGTGTGGATCATGCGTGCTGAATTTCGTTAAGTGGAACTGGACGCTGTCAGCCAACGGGAGCACGATCAGACCGGAGGAGATGACGAATGACCAACCTTGGGAAACATGGAGGACAGGTCCGACTCAATGCCCTCTTTCTCTGTCTGAGCTTGAATGAGCCTCTTCTCTGAAAGGAAGAAAACAGACTGATTCAGTTTTCCAGCAGAATATCAAATTAGAAAAACAGAAATGGGTGTTTCATGAAAGAAGCAGTCACTGTGTGTATCCTGTTATCCGATTATTACTTCAGTAAACCTCACAAGCGCTGATGCAAAACCACCACTGATTTTTCTGCTCAGTCAGTCCAGAGTCAAGCCGAGTCATCCAGCGAGTAACTTTTAATTCTTGACAGGATGACCCCGAGACATTTCACTTCACTCGTCGCTACGTGGCCGTCGCCATTGCAGATTCTCCACTGGGATCCAGTCAGGACTGCAGGTGGTCCAGCCCAGCGCCTGGACCCTCGAGCCCCTCAGCCATGCCTTTGCGATGCGCGTCAAACACGACTTTGTATTGTCTCGTGGAGATGGCAACGTTTAAAGTGGCATTTGCAAATGCGGCTTCGTATCTTTTCGTTTTTAATAACGCATTATTATCGCGTTAACTCATTAATATATTAATGCCGACATTTATTCTATTGCGCATTAACGCATGTTGCTCACATGCTTTTGTTTTGAAAAATCTGTTACCAGCTGCTGCGGAACTGTAAAAGAATTGGCGGAAAAACATGCGGAAAAGCTAAAACAGACATGGAGAACGGTAAAAATCTGTCAACTTTACAGTTCATGTAGCAACTCAGGTAGCAATATTAACAATTCTGTCTGGAAACAAAAATTCAGGACTGCAACAAAACTTTGGCGTCATTCCTCCATGTTCCATCAGATCTGCTCCATGTGTTCACTGTCCTGCTGTTCTCTAGCTGGTTACTGCAGTGCAGCTCCATCTAGTGGCACAGATGTGTAATGACAACAGAAAGTCCAGTCCTCCATTATAAAACTAAATCAGTTCTGTAGCCTGTTTTTTAATTTCGTAGTTTTGATCCAAGTCTAAAATTGAAATATAAAAAAAAAAAAACAGGCATTTTTTTCATTTTTCGGTGTTAGATTAAGAAACAAAAAATGTAATAAAATGTCACTTTTTAATCTTTTTTATTTTTGATTGATAATTGAAAATGGAAAGAATGATTGATACATGGATTGGTAAAGTTACTGAACTTTAACATGGACATTTTTATTTTAAAGTTCTTCCAGACGGAGGATTCAACAGAAACAAGGTTATTTGTAACAACTGACAAGTTGAACTCCCCGTTAAAAGTTTCTGCTGTTACCTCAGAAATTACCTGTTTTAATGTTCTGATTGTGCTGAGACACAATCATTTTGTTGGATTTTGTTTGTAGACTTTTTTATTTTTTATAAAAACAGGATGACATTAATGTCCTGGCAGTGGCAATAAGCTTTATTTTATTTGACATTTTTTAAGATGAGATTTACACTAAATATGTGTTACTGACAAGTGCTGATGTTAAAAGTGTTTGAACAACAAATGTTATGACACTTTAGTTCATATGGCAGCAGAAGATTTTAATAAAAGTGGATTTTACACTACTTTTGAATTCATTATTTGATTTTGTGTATACAATGCGATTAATGGTGTTTAATCAGGGAAATAATGCGATTATTCACGATTAAAAATATTAATCGTTGCCCAGCCCTAGTTTTTAAACATATCACTGATTCTCTCCTGCAGTCGTTGACGAAACAGACGCCATCTGACCGTCTGTGCTCCTCAAAGGAAAACAGAAACTGGAGAATAGTTACCGTGGTGCTCTTTGACTCTGTGAAAAAACTCGCCGATGCCAAAGTCCAGCTTCTGCAGAACTGGCTCCAGCCACAAAGCGACATCATGAGATGAAATCAGAGGCCACAGGAAGATGCCCAGCACTTCAGAGAGAGAGAGAGAGAGAGAGAGAGAGCAAACGCAGCCATCAGCTATCAGCACCAAGCTGGGATCCAGACTCCAACGAACACGAGCTTCTGTCCAGGAGCTAAAACAGTCTTTTCATGTAGAAAGAACTTCAGCGGACTCACCCAGAACATATGAGATAACAACCCCGGGAATGTAGCGTCCTAAAACGGCCAGGAAGGTGCACAAACTGCAGACCAGGAGGCAAAACTGGAGCGGGAAATAAAAAAAGAAAAAGCAGAATGACAAGTATGCACTCAAGAGGTTTAACATTTACCTTCTCTTAAAAAAGTGACTTAAAAAATTAAAAGTGACTGTCCATCATTAAAAATGACTGTCCATCATTCCCCACACTGGGACGTTGGAAACGCATCATTTATTGGACCATCCTCCATGTCGTTTACTGCTTTTTCCTTGATGCCACACGCGTCCACCTCCGGTTTGTCTACAGCCGTGCAACATTTCGGCCTCACCTTTCCTGGGTTTTGCTGTTTGAAAGCTGACGTCTCCTGGAGGAAGAGTCTGAGCGAGTCGCTGAGCTGAGGTCCGGCTCCAGACCGGCTGTCCTGACCCGAGTCGATGATCTCCCAGCTGCAGACACGCAGAACCAGAAACAATACCGGTTATATTTGCAGAATAAATGGCCGCTGGAAGCCTCCAAAATAGGAGAACATTAGGAGGATGGACTTTTTATGCACTTGCTAATTCTATGCTAAAAACTCAGTCCTGTTACCTTTTTAACCATGGCATGAGTTTTGGTAACAGGACTGAGAAAAATGCAATAAGATATGCTGAGACCCCCCAAAGCACAATATAAATAACTGAATGTACATGTTATCGTATTAGGTGTTGATAAATGTTTAATTTTGAAACATTACACCAAGCAAACGACACAGATTCTGCAGAATGACCCAACTACAGCATCACTTTGGAGGGCCTTTGGTTCCGTCTGTCCTCACTGGACCACGGCCTGAGTAAGTGGGGTCCAGAGTAATGTAGGTGCTGGTCCTAAGCTTTACAGTGGCTTGGAGGGTCCAGACTATGGAAGAATCTTCTGGGGGCGGGGGGGGGGGGGGGGGGGGGGGGTTGGGTTCTGCTGCCTGAAAGAGCCAGTCGGCCTCTAGCTAGTCAACGCCCACCTACGCCCCCGGACCCTCCAGGCCAACCCAGAACTAGCTGTAACAGCGTGTTTGAACAATTAAAACCACAAGAATCCATGACAGATATTTATTCACAGCTCCTAAAGCGCTAATTAGCTGAAGGGTCTCGGTCGTCTTCAGGGGTACAGCCAAATGCAGCATGATCTAAGGCCGAGTTCGGGGGTGGTGTTAGTTGATCGTCACCTTGGACATTCGAACGTATGGAAGAAAAAAAATCAATAACTAAAGGTGTAAAAGCACCCTCCGTTTGGTCCGGGAGCACTGACGTAATCAGGGATTACAACGTTTACTTGGAGGCCTGGAACGCTACTTGGATGAGAGTCACTGATAAAATTTAGCCGGTCCAAAACAGATATCTAAATTAAGAAGCCAGTTAAAAAAAGACGGGAATGGGCACGTGAGAAGGCTTTCCGTGCTGTGACGCTGCCGGAAAGCCTCTGAGGAATGAAAGTTTCCCCACCGGCGTGGGAGTCCCCAAACATCATCTCCCGTTTAGTCTCCTGCATCGTGATCGCGTTCGCGTAAAGCAGCTATGAAAGCCACAGATGCGGCAAAAAATAGACACGAGCGTGATGTTTGGGACCCGATGAGCCGAGCAGATTCCTTCCCTTTTTAAAAATAGAAAAATAAAACTGTGGAAGTGTTATCTATATCTGCAACTTAACCAGACACTGAAGTATAAGATGTTTTAAACAAAAGAGAGGAGCTCTGTAGAGACGCGCCTCAACGGGGTTAATCACGTTAAATGACAATGTGCTAAATTTAAATCCAGCTGAGGATGGAAATTTCACGTCCTGCGAGAGCAGCTGCCGTGGAAACAGCTGGTGTAAAATCACCGCGGAGATCAGGTTTCTGTGAGAGCTTCCTGCCTGTCGCCCAGTGAATGGAAATGAGATTAACGTGATATCAGTCGAAGGCGGCGTCGCCAGCGTCCCTCTGAAACCCACGTCAGATTCATTCATTGTTTAATTTTAGGCTGCTGGAGATGTTTTCCGCCGACTCTGGACCGAGCGGTTTCAACGTTGACCAAACGTCAAAAGCCCAAACTCCAACCAGCCCGTCCAGTAAACGAGAGGCTTCCATCGCCACCAGAACACAGCTGCAGCTGCTTGTGAGACGTGAACAATCAGCTGACTCTCTAGTCCCACGACACGGTGGATTTCCCGCCTCCGTGTCCCGACGACGAGCCAAGTCATTCAGAGTTGGATACGTGATTGACCATCCGGGGCCAAATGAGTAATCGCCTTCTCCTTTTTCCCCCCGTTGACCCGTTATTCGCCGGATCAGCCTCAACTGACGTCCGGATCTTTGTGCTTTTGATGTTCCGTCGTAAAATAGCGGTGCATTTTATCATCACACTTGGCTTAGATGCTGCTTTACGGGAGCTTAAAGGAAAATTCTGGACTGACGACAACCTTTAAGCCTATCGTGACTTGCCCAAACGTTGGTTAGGGATCAAAGCGACGTGAATCATCGTAGTTTTGAGTGAGAAGGAAATATGTGACAGTTAATCTGTCATTCCACTGGGTGAAGGTGTTGATAGAGACCCTGCAGACAAACCAAGGTAGTTTTAACTTTGTACACGAAATGTACGAAATGTACGAAAACGTGGATAAAAGAGTACGGAAAAAACTGTTTGTAAGAGAATCTCCTTCTGCGTGGGAATCGGCGAATTTCCACCAGTTACGACGACGTAGCAGCGATGCGGGGATCACCACTGCAACCATGTTCTTCTGAGAAACAAGAGACAACAGCGCCCCCTTTTCGCTGTTGACGCTAATAACGTCACGGAGCAACGCTGCCCCTTTGAGGCGGGATCAAGGATGCGGCTCTATGACGCATCGTGGAAATGACGCAGTTTTATTTGACAAAAGACTCTGAGTCAGGGAAAGCAAAAAGACTGCCACCTGCTGATGAGACCGTGGAAGCTCAGGCGCAACTCTTTGTGACCTTCTTTTGACTGTCGAACGTTAACTACGACCTTGAAATCACCCGTAAAGTTGTTACGGACTGCAGCACGTCAGATCTCATAGTGAGCGCGTCCAAGGTCCGTAATCATTAGAGCTGAGCGATTTTATCGATTCTGCTATATATATCGATATTTTATTGAGTATCGATTTTTCGGCCGCGAATATCGATATTCTAAGCTTCTTTCAAAACCCCCGTGTCCCACCTTTAAAAGCTTGCAAGCAACAATTTGCACTGTTTAAATAAATGAAACTATTTTTCTCAACAAATCTTTTATTCATTTTGTCCAGCATTTGCAAGCTGCCTGTCAGCCATATAATGTGGAATTGATGCTTTCAGTTCAATTAATTCAAACAAAGTCATTGGAATATGGAGCCCCGTTTGGGTCATAATTCAATGAATAAATGAGTCTATTATTATGAAATACAGGCGTTTATTAATATGAAATACGTATCCATTATTATGAAATGTTTCCTATTATTATGGAATACATGTTTATTATTATAAAATATTTCCCATTATTATGAAAAAAATGTAATTATTATGAAATATATATTTTATTATCATTTGATCTTAGTTTAATGCATAATAGTTTATTTCAGAATGTGTTTTTTATCTAAGAATGAGTTTTTACATAATTGCTTCCTTTTTCATAAGAATGAGATTTTACATAATAATGACAAAGGAAGCACTCATGTAAAAACTCATTCTTAGATAAAAAAGACATTCTGAAATAAACTATTATGCATTAAACTAAGATTAGATAATAATAAAAATATATTTCATAATAATTACATTTTATTCATAATAATGGGAAACATTTCATAATAATAAACGCCTGTATTTCATAATAATAGACTCATTTATTCATTGAATTATGACCCAAACGGGGCTCCATATTGGAACACTCACAAGATGTCACCAAAATCACTTTGTCCCTTTAAAATCTTTCGGAAAATGATGTAAATGTATTGTAAAATGAATATCGATATATATCGTATCGTGAGCTGAATATCTTGTATCGTATCGCGCGATAAGTGTATCGCTAGAGCCCTAGTAATCATGGTCCAATAAAGGGTCTCAAAAGGCATCGCGACAGTGGCCTGGAGGCTCAGGAGGCCAAATGCATCCTTAAATCCTGGTTAGCTTTTTAGAAAGTTTATGCGGGCCAGTCGGCCAAAGCAGTTTTCTCTCTCTCTCTCTATTCAACATGGGATTCAAAGAAAACTGTTGAGGAAAGACCGCCGAACAAGAGTATTATTGACGATTCCTGGAAGAGATGTGATTAAAGCTGGTGTTTATGACACATTCCAGACTGATCCCTCCTGCTGGCAGCTCTCAAGGAACAGAGTGGCCTTAAGGCGCGCAAATGAGCGTTCGCTTGCATCTGCTGAGAATGGAAACCCTGTTCAGCCGGGCCGTCTCTGCAGGTCGCTGGTCCCTCCCAGGGACAGCTGTTGGCCTCCACGCTTACCTCTCAGACAAACACAAATGGCAGCCATTTTTACTTTTTGGACCAGTTTAATGTCAGGCAATATTTTCACGGACCGGTCTGTAAAATGTGTCGCAGATAAATACAACAGAGTAAAATTATACAACCAGTTGTAAAATGATACAACTGGTTGATACTATTATACTGATACTACTGTATAATAAATATAAACCGTGTATTCATGTGCAGATTTATTAGAAGTGTCCTCGTAACAACAGAACATCGGTAACATCTAGGGCTGTAGCGATACACTAATCTTGCGATATGATACATGATATTCTGTTCACGATATATATATCAATATTAGTCTTAAGATACATTTACATCATTTTCTGAAAGATTTTAAAGGGACAAAGTGATTTTGGTGACATCTTGTAAGTGTTCCAATGACTTTGTTTAAATTAATTGAACTGAAAGCATCAATTACACATTATATGGCTGACAGGCAGCTTGCAAATGCTGGACAAAATGAATAAAAGATGTGTTGAGGAAAATAGTTTCATTTATTTAAACAGTGCAAATTGTTGCTTGCAAGCTTTTAAAGGTGGGACACGGGGGTTTTGAAAGAAGCTTAGAATATCGATACCCGCGATACTCGATAAAATATCGATATATATCGCAGAATCAATAAAAATTGCTCAGTTCTAGTAACATCCTCGCCACATTTTGCCAGCTTGGGGGTTTAAATGCATCACATGACCGAGACACGGGTCTGAAAGTCTTGTCATGTGTCAAGAGTCATAGATGGATGTAATGGAGAGAATCTGGTCATTTTTCAAAATAAAGCGTCATTTAGAGTCGGATAACAAATCAAGGTAAAAAACTGTAATAATGGAAGTGATTTATTTTTACTCTAGGAAATGTCTTTACTTTTCAAAAGTCAATGCAGCAGGACAGACCCCGTTAAAGCCACTTTACGGAGCAATATCCCTTCTGACCACATGGAGGCAGCATATCTAGTGGGAGAAAGCAGATGTACAGGTCATCCCCGCCAGTGCAGCAGATCCATATCGCTCAGAAGTGGCATTGATCCATCGAGTGGCTTAACTGGGTCAGTATCAGGTATTCACGCCCACATCACTCTGCTGTATGTGCAAAGGTTAAACCAGGAAACACATCACATCACACCTTCCCTGGTGAGCAAACATCTGACGTACTGCCGGGAGCGAGCGTGAGAGGCCGAGGCAGCGGCGTCTCATACGCACCCAGCTGACCCCAGCGCCCGGTCTCAAATAACCCCGGTGACGAAAGGTCAGACGCCGCTCCCCTCTTGATTTCAAGCCTCATGGCCCCTGTGGGGGCCCGGTTTCCTCCGAGCACGCCGGACGGCTGGACGGACACAACGGGTTATTAATCTGTTCCCCGAAGGACAGAACTCCTCCTGGAAAGGGGAGCAAATCTTCTTGGGTGAAGGACAGTGGAGTTTTTCTGGGTTCGCCGCGGGTTAATTTACGACACGAGTCATAAAAAAACAGGCGAAGGCCTGTCCTGACGTATCGGGATAAATATTTACCAGCACGATGCAAACATTTGACTTCACAGGAATATGATGTCGAGTTAGAACATCAGACTTTTTTTTTTGACTTATTGTTCGTTTAAACAAACCAGGACACAGTGAGAAAGATTACCTTTTCTTCGTAGATTTTTGATCCTGTTTTACACATTAAAAACACAGGATTTAAAGAGGCAGTACTGACCTTTGCACATGACTGTAAGTTTCTGGTTTTACATTTAATCCAGAAAAATTTGCACGACTGAAACATTTTTCAACCCTCCTGCCGCACGCGGCTCGTTCCCCAGAACGCAATCTGGATACCGAGAACGGGGCGTATTGTGTTCCGCTGCTCCGGCAGCATCGGCTCCCGCCGACGCCTCCGGCCCGAAGGACGCACCAGTCTCAGTCAGAGACTGAGCCCGAGGGCAGCTGCTGGGGCGGAAATCAATTTTTACCCAATCGGTAATCTCTGAAAGAACGCAGTGGGGCGGCGCGCGTGAGCCTCCCGGTGACGGCCGCGCTTTTAAAAATAGAGCGGGCCAAACAATGCGAGGAAGGGCGGCAAAAACATCCCGCTTGTGACCGGGGGAGGCGGCGGGAGTAAATATGTTTACCCATCTGCTGGCGGGGGGAGGGGGGGTGGGGGTGGGGTATTTATTTTCCCCCCAGCAGGCCTCTGATGCAACTAATACGTGTTTATGTTTTGCGTACAGACACGTATACAGTAACACAGCGGGAAAGCTAACGGAAGCGCGCACCTACGCACATCACGCCGGGGGGGGGCGACGGGTAACACGAGAGCTGCTTCAGATGCAGATACGTTCTACGCCGCTGATTTATTTACACTGAAATCAGCGGGTCGACACGCCAAGAAAAGACCAGCTGTTGGCACCAGCCAACTGTGAGTAAGACGAACACATAACCGAGTTAAAGTACCGACCGAAGTTTGAAGATAAACCGTCAGCGTCTCTTTTAAGGACTCTCCAAACACGTACTAGCTTTATGTTTTGAGGCTTCCCATCCACCTCTACCAGCTCCAGGTGAAGATCTCTCATAATACAGAACAAATAAAACCCACAAATGTCCAAATCAGTCTACGCGAGGTGATAATATAAAAGAAATCACTTATATCTCCCCTGGCTTCTCGTACCTCAGTCCCGCTCCTCGATCTTCAGGAGACATCTCCAGAGCTTCGAAGTACCTTCAAAAAACGTGACAGCACCAAAAAAAATAAAAAACTTGATCAGGAGCAAAGGTAGAAAGCAGACGGTTGTCTTCTCCGGCAGGAAGGTGAAGGAAAGACCTAAGGTGTTAACAGAACAGGCAGCGCGGCAGCAGCTTCTGTTTATACTCCATGAAGCCCCGGTTGGAGTATTTCAAGTGGCCTTGTCTAAAAATAACAGGGTCACACGAGATTCCATCCGCCTGCCATCAGGAGTGCAGGGAACCGGAGGGTGGGGTGGGGTGGGGGGGCGAAACAGTCGCCACGAACAACAGCACCACAAACCCGACATCAACATCTTCTTGGGCGCACCTGCCGGACACAGGTGTCCCGCGTTTAAATGAGGACTCTTCTGGGCAACCGAGGGGAAGCTTGGACTAGCAGTGGGGGGTATAAACGGTATACGGCAGAAACGATATAAATGTAGCTAACGGTTGAGATTTTTACAAAACCAGCCTACCGCGATTGCGCAAGTTAATGATGTCAAGCTGCACCTACTTTGGTTGAAAGTGAATTTGAAAACATGGCAGCATTTGCAAACGTGGAGCGAGGTGAGGAGGAGGAAGTGTGTAAAAAAGACCGCTGCAACATCGGTCAGTTCGTACGTTAAAAAGAATCAGAGGTGGATTTATATTAGAAACGCTATTACTGTATACTTGTGTAAGGCCGTGGCGCCATTTCTTACAGTGGAAAAAAGCAGCTTTAGGAACATGATGAAGACACTTGATGGATGCTACGAGTTAGCTAGCTAACAGCACCACAAACCCGACATCAACATCTTCTCGAGCGCACCTGCCAGACACAGGTGTCCCGCGTTTAAATGAGGACTCTTCTGGACAACCAAGGGGAAGCTTGGACTAGCAGTGGGGGGTATAAACGGTATACGGCAGAAACAATATAAATGTAGCTAATGGTCGAGATTTTTACAATACCAGCCTACCGCGATTGCGCAAGTTGATGATGTCAAGCTGTGCCTACTTTGGTCGAAAGTGAATGTGAAAACATGGCAGCGGTTGCAAACGTGGAGTGAGGTGAGGAAGAGGAAGTGCGTAAAAAAGACCGCTGCAACATCGGTCAGTTCGTACATTAAAAAGAATCAGAGGTGGATTTATATTAGAAACGCTATTACTGTATACTTGTGTAAGGCTGTAGCGCCATTACTTACAGTGGAAAAAAGCAGTTTTAGGAACATGATAAAGACACTTGATGGATGCTACGAGTTAGCTAGCTGCAAGTACGTTAGCCCAGTGATTCCCAAAGTGTGGGCCGTCGAGGTACTGCAGGTGGGCCGTGAGGTCATTAAAAATTAACAAATATGTTTTAAATGCTCGATTTTTTTGAATATGTTTTTAAATTACTGTAAAATATTTATTACATGACTCAAAAAATATTTAGAAATAATAAAACAAACCAATTGAGTGTTATTCTACTGTCATCTTAACTTAACATGGCAAGTGACAAATAGCTTTTAGTCTTTTTTTACAGAAGAAAAGATTTAGACTATATTGTTATCGCACATGCTTTAGATTATACCGCAATATAAATTTGAAGCCATATCGTCCAGCCCTAGCGTTTTTACCGGAGAAGCACATAAAAATCAGACAATTTAAATTCCAGTCTCGCTGAAACCCGCTTCTGATCCATTTCTGTTGAATTCACTTGCAGTCCAAATCCATTGAGTCGATTGATGAGTCACAGTCTCACGCCGGCCGCTTCACGTGACGTCATTTACAAAACGCCCTTTTGTGAAAAGCTGCTGAGACACAACAAATGTTATTTATGTTCCTGTTAGCGACGCAGCCATGTGACCGTCCGAACAGGCCGCCATCACTGTCCGGAGCATCTCAGTCGACTCTGTCGTGACGCAGGCCGCGGCTCCCTCGAGTTAGCTTCACAGCTTCATTGCTGGTGCCATGTGACACAGTACTGGTTACGTTACACGCGGTTGCCCGGCCAGTTTTTGGCGGTAGCAGACTTGTTAAGAGCTAGCGCCCTCCGTCTCAGCGGGCTTTAAAGTTTACGGCTGCTGCTTCAGCGGCAACCAACATCTCTCTGGTAAAGGAGCAACAGGAAACCAGCAGATCATATCGAGGTTTGGTTTAACTCATTTGATGAGTGTTTGAGTAAATGTATAAATGTATATATTAGGTAAGTATGACGCAATCACACCACTTGACCCTGCTGAGACTCTGCGGCTGTTTTGCAGCCTTGTTTTCCACCAGTCGACCCTGAGGTCCAATCAGAGGGATCGTGCCCCCCCCCCTTGGTGTAAATTGATCTGATTGGTTCAGCTTCTTGATGTCAGAATCAGTTCTGGCAGCAGAGGAACAGCTGAGTCACACACACAGACACACACAGATGGAGCGCTCAGGTTTCACAACTCTGAAGACTCTCGATGTTCGTTGCGGGGACCCGACAGCAGCACTGACGCTCTCTCCTAAGGACTTCACGAGAAGGCGAACTGTTACGAGTCCACAAAGCTTCATCGACGCCCCCGCCTACTCGAGCTCCCACCATCGGGAGTCATTTCAAACTCTTGGGTTCGTTTGTGGGGTCTTTAAACCCGCTATTTTCATTCACCTTGCCTATGCTCTCACCTGATTGGACACGGACACACGAGAGGCGGGACTCAAACTCTTCTGTCACCCTGAGGTGCTGCAGCCACCAGTTTACTTTATAGTTTACAGCCGTCCCACTTTAAATAAAACTGGAATCAGTGTTTAACATATTACTCCCAAAGGTTTGGTGTAGTTGCCTCAGCGGCGGTGAACGCAGGAACTCGTGGCCGTTTTTGCGTGAAACTGTTCATTATTCAAGTTGCATTTCTGCCAACAGATGTCCTAAACTTTAAAGCCACTCTATGTAGTTATTTAAGAGTTATTTAAGTTATTTAAGAGTCTTTTATTGAAGATATAAAACCACTTCTGATCACATGGGGGCAGCACATCACAAAAACAAGTTAACGAGTCAGTGTCCTGGACCGTCCCAGTCATTTGCACTGTTGTAAGTGGCTCTTTTGTCAACACGGCAGGTTCATGTGCCCCCATGTGGTCAGAATTGGCACTGCTACATAGAGTGGCTTTAATATGTTTAATAAAGCACATTTTACCAACACACAGACCGACTCCTGGTGCTCTTCAGCCTTCCCTGCTGCGTTCTTGCTCTCCCCATATTTTAAGGGATGCTACCGGTGATGATTTTCAACTCTGACATACTACCGTAGTTGCGTAATGGAATGTAGTTTTAAGACATTTTCACGCAAGAATGCAATTTTTTTTTCCCCTAGCCATGATCACAGATTTGTTATCATAGATCATAGATTCGTTATTACTGCTGGTAGTTCTTTCATCGCAACAATTTGATGGAAATTGACCTGAAATCGGCCATTTGATAGGTCTGGCGACATCATTACTCATTTTTTCAGCCTTTGACAACCACGGGGCATGGTGAATCGCCGGTCGCAGTGTGATTTTTTTCACCTCATTTCACATCGAAATTCTAGTGTTTTCATCCATCCAAACAAGAAAGGGAGAAGTAATATCAGAAAATATGTGCGCTCGGCTTACTTTGACCATTGATTCGGCTATGATGGCAGCTGATGACCTGGATTTTGTTGGATTCGTTGGTCAACAAGACAGATGGTGACGTCAGCCGGACCAAAGGCTCAGAGCGCACGCCCTTGTCTCAATCAACCAATCGCAATCGAGAATTCACGTCACGCCGACAACAGTCTCTGCTGGGTCCGAATCGGATCTTCTCTTGCTTGGCTGAGTCTTAGGTTCATGGAAATATTAAACCGGATTTACACGTTTCTCAAAAATGACCCCCAGGATGGAAAAAAAACTCGGAAATCTGCGGATCCACAGAAAATTGACTTCCCTGGATGAGCGCCGGCTGAGCCGCGACATCCTCAAGAATGCTGGCAGAAACCTGACCTGCGTAGGGAGGAGCTCCCGTCCTGCGTAGCACCAGTCAAACTAGGTAAAGTAGGGATGCACGATAACTGTTTTTTTAAACTGATAACTTTCAGCTCCTAAAGGCCGATACCAATAACCGATAACACACACATATACCTAGGATCATTACATCAATACTATGAACAAAATCAAAAACAGTTTTGACTCTTTAAATGAACAGATATTTCTATTTTACAATGAAAAACTACTGGTAAGCCTCTCAAACATTTTCATAAAACTATCAAACAAACCTATTCAATATCTAACATCAACTTAAAACAGGTTCATTACTGACTGATATAAAAAATAAAGGCTCCTTGAACTGATGGAAATACATGCATCAGAATTACTAACTGAAAAAATGCATTCCTCAATGACAATAAAAAATAATGCACAGGTCATAATGTACTGACACAAGTTAGACTTGTCTGTGTAAATAAACTAAAAAAGTGCACTCCATAGTAACAAAGAAATTACGTTTAAAGGATTTTGGCTTGTGGTTCCATTTAATGCCTTTAATTAAAGCAAATGAGGTTTAGTAGTTTTGGGTTTTTTTTTTATCTCATGGAAGCTTTAGATGAGAGAGATGATGGGGGGGGCTGTGAGCGGAGGGGTAGACTGCTGCTGGCTTGCTCACGTTAGCTCATGTTAGCTCCTGTTAGCGCAATTTCAAAACTCCATGGAAGCGATGGTTATGTTTCAGGTGGCTGATCAGGTTTGACGTATTAAAGCTTGTGCTATTTTTCCCTCCTTCGCTTGGAGTATTTGTCACAAATACCCAGCGAACTATCTTCCTCTGAAACTTTAATGAAATTCTACACCATCGCCGCCATGTTTGTTTGTTTTTATCAGCGCACTGTTCCGTAATGCTGCATTCAAGGTGTAACGTAAATTCCTCCGTTCCCTCGTTTGCTCGTCGTTCTTTCGGCCTTATCTATTATTTCTATTTTGTATGTGTAACATGTGGGAAAATACTGCAAATATCAATTCAAGTCAGCAAATACCAAAATGATGACCGGATTAACGAGTTGTTTTCTGGCATGAGGGGGTATTCTTGATTTTCCTCACTGAGAAATTGTTTTTCTGATTATGCCGACGTCACTTGAACATAACATTCACTGCTGGTCATTCAAAGCTCAGAGGGAGTGAGGCACTGCCGTGTTAAAATATATATGTTATCGGGGCTATTCGTCGTGATATTGGACCTATCGGGATGACATCATAATTTCCTGTTATCGACCCGATAGTTATCGGCCTGATAGTTATCGTGCATCCCTAAGGTAAAGTATAAACCTGGCGTGCTGGGTGTCAAGAAACGGCGTTTCACCAATGACCGGTGGCTACGGCCCACGTAACCGACTCCACAGAGACTCCACTGCTGTGCTGCCACCAGGTGGCCACGGCCAGTAATGCAGATGAGTCACTGCAGAGCCTGCAATTACACTCGCAGCTAAGATTCTGTGCGTTTTCAGCTGCACACAAGTGCACGTCGACTCTCCAGCTGTCGGCCCGTGTTTTGTGGACGGCAGTTGATCCTCCACAAGACTCTGTCCGAGACGCCCCCCCCCCCCCCCCCCCCCCCCCCCCCCCCCCCCGAGCCTGGCGTACAGTCTCTACCCAGCGCACCGCTGACGGGCAACAGCAGATGCTGACAGCACAGTCACTAACTAAAGTCCCTAACCCTAACCCCGCTGGCCAAATGTCACAGCGTCAGATACGGCGTGTGACACCCTTTCGACAGACGCGCTGCAGCTGGACAAATCTGCAGATTTGAAGTGAGCAAAATGACTGGAAACACATGACGAAGGCCTCCAGCTGGTTCCACTGGTGCCAGGAGGACCCACACTGAACCTGACTCCCTTTATCTGTTAACAGCCGTTCGCTCTGTGTTAAGCGTCCCCTAACCCCTAACCCCTAACCCTAACTCCAACCCTAACCCTAACCCTAACTCCAACCCTAACCCTAATCCCAACTACAACCCTAACCCCTAACTCCAACCCTAACTCCAACCCTAACCCTAACCCTAACTAAAACCCTAACCCTAACTACAACCCTAATCCTAACCCTAACTACAACCCTAACCATAACCCTAACTGTAACCATAACTCCAACCCTAACCCTAACCCCTAACTCCAACCCTAACCCTAACCCTAACTACAACCCTAACTAACACCCTAACTGTAACCCTAACCCTAACCCCTAACTCCAACCCTAACCCTAACCCCTAACTCCAACCCTAACCCTAACCCTAACTACAACCCTAACCCTAACCCCTAACTCCAACCCAACCCTAACCCTAACTACAACCCTAGCCCTAACCCTAACCCTAACTCCAACCCTAGCCCTAACCCTAAGTCTTTCCAGTTACATTTGTTCTCGTGAGTAAAACCAGTTTTGTGTCTCTTAACCATGGAAACACAACGTGAATCGTCCCTGACCCGAACTCACCCGACGGGCCGTTATATAACTCAGATGTCCTGCATCCAGCCTGGCGCCCACAAATCCCCATCACCTCGGCTGAATCCCACCAAGCCGGCTGTGGGATCGAGTAACAGACACACCCCCCCCCTTCACCCGACCTCCCAGCAGCACCGCCGCTAAACACACAATCAGATTGGAAACGGGGCCAGGAGCCCGCTCGCCAGTGTGACTCCAGAAAGCAAACTGAGTCAGCCAAATGGGTCATAACTCAGCAACATGAGGAGCTGCAAAGGTAGCGAACGGCGGGATCCAAAGGTCCGACACCACCTCCACTCCTCCATGTTTTCACTTTCAAATTCAATTAAAAGATGCGTGTCAGATGTGGACGCACAGGCACCCACAAATCCACCATCACCTCTGCTGAATCCCACCGAGGCGGCTGTGGGAATGATTGACAACGCTGTGAATCATGGGAGAGGGTGATCATCATCAACGCTCTTTTCAGGATTTAAGAGAACAGAGAAACAGAAAAAGATATGATTCTGAGTTTTCCTTCTTCTTTCCGGACTTTGGTTCTGAGATTCTGGATTGTGATTCTCTTAATATACATGACCCTGAATGGCCGCATATATAATAGACAAAAATATAAAAGGCAGCACTAATTTTTCAACCATTAAATAGTTTATTTCATGTAGACAGACGGACCTCATGGTAATAATTTACCAATAATGCACCAGTTATTCAGATCATATCATAACAATGGCAGCTCTGGCAGGATCAGAAGGAAACAGGTTTTTAGGGACGACAGTGACTTTTTTAACCCATGATGACGAGAGCTGTCAGCTGTTTCAGATGTCCAACAGTCGTCCTTTTGAACTCTAGTTGTTCCTGAGTGACTGAACAACCAACCCAGATTGTTAACCCCCCATCAACCCTAACCAACCCAGACTGATAACCTTTTACCAACCCAGACTGTTAACCACCATCAACCCTAACCAACCCAGACTGTTAACCTTTTACCAACCCAGACTGTTAACCCCCCATCAACCCTAACCAACCCAGACTGATAACCTTTTACCAGCCCAGACTGTTAACCCCCATCAACCCTAACCAACCCAGACTGTTAACCTTTTACCAACCCAGACTGTTAACCCCCCCATCAACCCTAACCAACCCAGACTGTTAACCCCCAATCAACCATAACCAAACCAGACTGTTAACCCCCATCAACCCTAACCAACACAGACTGTTAACCTTCCACCAACCCAGACTGTTAACCCCCAATCAACCATAACCAACCCAGACTGTTAACCCCACATCAACCCTAACCAACCCAGACTGTTAACCTTCCACCAACCCAGACTGATAACCCCCAATCAACTATAACCAATCCAGACTGTTAACCCCACATCAACCCTAACCAACCCAGACTGTTAACCTTGTTAACCTTCCACCAACCCAGACCGTAAACCCCCCACCAACCCAGACTGTAAACCCCCACCTCCAGTCTGTTAACCCCACCCCCAACCCAGTCTTTTAAACCCCCATCAACCCTTACTACCCCAGACTGTTAACCCCCCACCAACCAACCCTGTTAACCCCCATCAACCCTAACCAACCCAGACTGTTAAACCCCCCACCCCTAACCAACCCAGACTGATAACCTTTTACCCAACCCCAGACTGTTAACCTTTAACCAAACATCAACCCTAACCAACCAGACTGTTACCCCAACCCAGACTGTTAACCTACCAACCACTGTTAACCCCCATGTTAACCCCCACCAACCCTAACCAAACCCAGACTGTTAACCCCCCCCCTCAACCCCTAACCAAACCCAGACTGTTAACCCTTCCACCAACCCAGACTGTTAACCCCCCAATCAACCCCCCAAACCAACCAACCAGACTGTTAACCAACCCCCCATCAACCCTTACCAACCCAGACTGTTAACCTTCCACCAACCCAGACTGTTAACCCCCAATCAACCCCCATAACCAACCCAGACTGTTAACCCCCCCTGTTAAACCCCCCATCAACCCCTCCCCAACCAACCCAGACTGTTAACCTTCCACCAACCCAGACTGATAACCCCCAATCAACCATAACCAATCCAGACTGTTAACCCCACATCAACCCTAACCAATGCAGACTGTTAACCTTCCACCAACCCAGACTGTTAACCTTCCACCAACCCAGACCGTAAACCCCCACCAACCCAGACTGTAAACCCCCACCAACCCAGTCTGTTAACGCCCACCAACCCAGTCTGTTAACCCCCATCAACCCTTACCACCCCAGAGTGTTAACCTCCACCAACCCAGTCTGTTAACCCCCATCAACCCTAACAACCCAGACTGTTAAACCCCCATCAACCCTAACCAACCCAGATTGTTAACCTTCCACCAACCCAGACTATTAACCCCCAATCGACCATAACCAACCAAGACTGTTAACCCCACATCAACCCTAACCAACCCAGACTGTTAACCTTTTACCAACCCTAACCAACCCAGACTGTTAACCTTCCACCAACCCAGACTGCAAACCCTCCACCAACCCTAACCAACCCCGACTGTTAACCCTCCATCAAACCAGACTGTTAACCCCCAATCAACCATAACCAACCAAGACTGTTAACCCTCCACCAACCCAAACCAACCCAGACTGTTAACCTTCCACCAACCCAGACTGTTAACCCCCAATCAACCATAACCAACCCAGACTGTTAACCCCCATCAACCCTAACCAACCGAGACTGTTAACCCCCCCATCAACCTTAACCAACCCAGATTGTTAACCTTCCACCAACCCAGACTGTTAACCCCCAATCAACCATAACCAAACCAGACTGTTAACCCCATCAACCCTAACCAACACAGACTGTTAACCTTCCACCAACACAGACTGTTAACCCCCAATCAACCATAACCAACCCAGACTGTTAACCCCACACCAACCCTAACCAACCCAGACTGATAACCCCCAATCAACCATAACCAATCCAGACTGTTAACCCCACATCAACCCTAACCAACGCAGACTGTTAACCTTCCACCAACCCAGACTGTTAACCTTCCACCAACTGAGACCGTAAACCCCCACCAACCCAGACTGTAAACCCCCACCAACCCAGTCTGTTAACGCCCACCAACCCAGTCTGTTACCCCCAACAACCCTTACCACCCCAGACTGTTAACCTCCACCAACCCAGTCTGTTAACCCCCATCAACCCTAACCAACCCAGACTGTTAAACCCCCATCAACCCTAACCAACCCAGATTGTTAACCTTCCACCAACCCAGACTATTAACCCCCAATCGACCATAACCAACCAAGACTGTTAACCCCACATCAACCCTAACCGACCCAGACTGTTAACCTTTTACCAACCCTAACCAACCCAGACTGTTAACCTTCCACCAACCCAGACTGCAAACCCTCCACCAACCCTAACCAACCCCGACTGTTAACCCTCCATCAACCCAGACTGTTAACCCCCAATCAACCATAACCAACCAAGACTGTTAACCCTCCATCAACCCAAACCAACCCAGACTATTGACCTTCCACCAACCCAGACTGATACCCCCCAACAACTCTAACCAACCCAGACTGTTACACCCACCAACCCAGACTGTTAACCCCCCTACAACCCTAACCAACACAGACTCTTAACCTTTTACCAACCCTAACCAACCCCGACTGTTAACCCTCCATCAACCCAGACTGTTAACCCCCAATCAACCCTAACCAACCCAGACTGATAACCTTTTACCAACCCAGACTGTTAACACCCCAATCAACCCTAACCAACCCAGACTGATAACCTTTTACCAACCCAGACTGTTAACCCCCATCAACCCTAACCAACCCAGACTGTTAACCTTTTACCAATCCAGACTGTTAACCCCCCATCAACCCTAACCAACCCAGACTGATAACCTTTTACCAACCCAGACTGTTAACCCCCCATCAACCCTAACCAACCCAGACTGTTAACCCCCCCATAAACCTTAACCAACCCAGATTGTTAACCTTCCACCAACCCAGACTGTTAACCCCCAATCAACCATAACCAAACCAGACTGTTAACCCCCATCAACCCTAACCAATACAGAATGTTAACCTTCCACCAACCCAGAGTGTTAACCCCCAATCAACCATAACCAACCCAGACTGTTAACCCCACATCAACCCTAACAAACCCAGACTGTTAACCTTCCACCAACCCAGACTGTTAACCCCCAATCAACCATAACCAACACAGACTGTTAACCCCACATCAACCCTAACCAACCCAGACTGTTAACCTTCCACCAACCCAGACTGTTAACCTTCCACCAACCCAGACTGTAAACCCCCACCAACCCAGTCTGTTAACGCCCACCAACCCAGTCTGTTAACCCCCATCAACCCAGTCTGTTAACCCCCACCAACCCAGTCTGTTAACCCCCATCAACCCTAACCAACACAGACTGTTAACCCCCACCAACCCAGTCTGTTAACCCCCATCAACCCTAACCAACACAGACTGTTTACCTTCCACCAACCCAGACTGTTAACCCCAATCAACCATAACCAACCCAGACTGTTAACCCCACATCAACCCTAACCAACCCAGACTGTTAACCTTCCACCAACCCAGACTGTTAACCCCCAATCAACCATAACCAACCCAGACTGTTAACCCCACATCAACCCTAACCAACCCAGACTGTTAACCTTTTACCAACCCTAACTGTAAACCCCCAATCAACCATAACCAACCCAGACTGTTAACCCCACATCAACCCTAACCAACCCAGACTGTTAACCTTTTACCAACCCTAACTGTAAACCCCCACCAACCCAGTCTGTTAACCCCCATCAACCCTAACCAACACAGACTGTTAACCCCCACCAACCCAGACTGTTAACCTTCCACCAACCCGACTGTAAACCCCCACCAACCCAGTCTGTTAACGCCCACCAACCCAGTCTGTTAACCCCCATCAACCCAGTCTGTTAACCCCCACCAACCCAGTCTGTTAACCCCATCAACCCTAACCAACACAGACTGTTAACCCCCACCAACCCAGTCTGTTAACCCCCATCAACCCTAACCAACACAGACTGTTTACCTTCCACCAACCCAGACTGTTAACCCCAATCAACCATAACCAACCCAGACTGTTAACCCCACATCAACCCTAACCAACCCAGACTGTTAACCTTCCACCAACCCAGACTGTTAACCCCCAATCAACCATAACCAACCCAGACTGTTAACCCCACATCAACCCTAACCAACCCAGACTGTTAACCTTTTACCAACCCTAACTGTAAACCCCCAATCAACCATAACCAACCCAGACTGTTAACCCCCACAAACCCTCAACCCCTAACCAACCAACCCAAATGTAACCCCCACCAGTCTTTAACCCCCCAACCCTAACCAACACAGACTGTTAACCCCCACCAACCCAGTCTGTTAACCCCCATCAACCCTAACCAACACAGACTGTTAACCTTCCACCAACCCAGACTTTTAACCCCAATCAACCATAACCAACCCAGACTGTTAACCCCACATCAACCCTTACCAACCCAGACAGTTAACCTTCCACCAACCCAGACTGTTAACCCTCAATCAACCATAACCAACCCAGACTGTTAACCCCACATCAACCCTAACCAACCCAGACTGTTAACCTTTTACCAACCCTAACTGTAAACCCCCACCAACCCAGACTGTAAACCCCCACCAACCCAGTCTGTTAACGCCCACCAACCCAGTCTGTTAACCCCCATTAACCCTTACCACCCCAGACTGTTAACCCCCACCAACCCAGTCTGTTAACCCCCATCAACCCTAACCAACCCAGACTGTTAAACCCCCATCAACCCTAACCAACCCAGACTGTTAAACCCCCATCAACCCTAACCAACCCAGATTGTTAACCTTCCACCAACCCAGACTGTTAACCCCCATCAACCATAACCAACCAAGACTGTTAACCCCCCATCAGCCCTAACCAAACCAGACTGTTAACCTTTTACCAACCCTAACCAACCCAGACTGTTAACCTTCCACCAACCCAGACTGCAAACCCTCCACCAACCCAGACTGTAAACCCCCACCAACCCAGTCTGTTAACGCCCACCAACTCAGTCTGTTAACCCCCATCAACCCTTACCACCCCAGACTGTTAACCCCCACCAACCCAGTCTGTTAACCCCAATCAACCATAACCAACCCAGACTGTTAACCCCACATCAACCCTAACCAACCCAGACTGTTAACCTTCCACCAACCCAGACTGTTAACCCCCAATCAACCATAACCAACCCAGACTGTTAACCCCACATCAACCCTAACCAACCCAAACTGTTAACCTTTTACCAAGCCTAACTGTAAACCCCCACCAACCCAGACTGTAAACCCCCACCAACCCAGTCTGTTAACCCCCATTAACCCTTACCACCCCAGACTGTTAACCCCCACCAACCCAGTCTGTTAACCCCCATCAACCCTAACCAACCCAGACTGTTAAACCCCCATCAACCCTAACCAACACAGACTGTTAAACCCCCATCAACCCTAACCAACCCAGATTGTTAACCTTCCACCAACCCAGACTGTTAACCCCCATTCAACCATAACCAACCAAGACTGTTAACCCCCATCAACCCTAACCAACCCAGACTGTTAACCTTTTACAACCCAAACCAACCCAGACTGTTAACCTTCCACCAACCCAGACTGCAAACCCTCCACCAACCCTAACCAACCCAGACTGTTAACCTTCCACCAACCCAGACTGTTAACCTTCCACCAACCAAGACTGTTACCGCTCCAATAACCGTAACCAACCCAGACTGTTAACCTTTTACCAACCCTAACCAACCCAGACTGTTAACCTTCCACCAACCCAGACTGCAAACCCTCCACCAACCCTAACCAACCCTGACTGTTAACCCTCCATCAACCCAGACTGTTAACCCCCAATCAACCATAACCAACCAAGACTGTTAACCCTCCACCAACCCAAACCAACCCAGACTGTTAACCTTCCACCAACCCAGACTGTTACCCCCCCCAACAACCCTAACCAACCCAGACTGTTAACCCTCCACCAACCCAAACCAACCCAGACTGTTAACCTTCCACCAACCCAGACTGTTAACCTTCCACCAACCCAGACTGCAAACCCTCCACCAACCCTAACCAACCCAGACTGTTAACCTTTTACCAACCCTAACCAACCCAGACTGTTAACCTTCCACCAACCCAGACTGTTACCCCCCCATCAACCCTAACCAACCCAGACTGTTAACCTTTTACCAACTCTAACCAACCCAGACTGTTAACCTTCCACCAACCCAGACTGATACCCCCAACAACCCTAACCAACCCAGACTGTTACCCTTCCACCAACCCAAAGTGTTAACCTTCCACCAACCCTGACTGTTAACCCTCCACCAACCCAAACCAACCCAGACTGTTAACCTTCCACCAACCCAGACTGATACCCCCCAACAACCCTAACCAACCCAGACTGTTAACCTTCCACCAACCCAGACTGTTAACCCCCCATCAACCCTAACCAACCCAGACTGTTAACCTTTTACCAACCCTAACCAACCCAGACTGTTAACCTTCCACCAACCCAGACTGTAAACCCCCCACCAACCCTAACCAACCCAGACTGTTAACCTTCCACCAACCCAGACTGTTAACCTTCCACCAACCCAGACTGTTACCCCTCCAACAACCCTAACCAACCCAGACTGTTAACCTTTTACCAACCTCTAACCAACCCAGACTGTTAACCTTCCACCAACCCAGACTGCAAACCCTCCACCAACCCTAACCAACCCTGACTGTTAACCCTCCATCAACCCAGACTGTTAACCCCAATCAACCATAACCAACCAAGACTGTTAACCCTCCACCAACCCAAACCAACCCAGACTGTTAACCTTCCACCAACCCAGACTGTTAACCTTCCACCAACCCAGACTGCAAACCCTCCACCAACCCTAACCAGCCCCGACTGTTAACCCTCCATCAACCCAGACTGTTAACCCCCAATCAACCATAACCAACCAAGACTGTTAACCCCCATCAACCCTAACCAACCCAAACTGTTAACCTTTTACCAACCCTAACCAACCCAGACTGTTAACCTTCCACCAACCCAGACTGCAAACCCTCCACCAACCCTAACCAACCCAGACTGTTAACCTTCCACCAACCCAGACTGTTACCCCTTCAACAACCCTAACCAACCCAGACTGTTAACCTTCCACCAACCCAGACTGTTACCCCCCAACAACCCTTACCAACCCAGACTGTTACCCCTCCATCAACCCAGATTGTTAACCCCCATCAACCCTAACCAACCCAGACTGTTAACCTTTTACCAGCCCTAACCAACCCAGACTGTTAACCTTACACCAACCCAGACTGCAAACCCTCCACCAACCCAGACTGTTACCCCCCAACAACCCTAACCACCCAGACTGTTACCCCCACCAACCCCAACTGTTAACCCCCATCAACCCTAACCAACCCAGACTGTTAACCTTTTACCAACCCTAACCAACCCAGACTGTTAACCTTGCACCAACCCAGACTGTTAAACCCCATCAACCCAGACTGTTAACCCCCCATCAACCCAGACTGTTAAACCCCATCAACCCAGACTGTTAAACCTCCACCAACCCAGACTGTTAGTCCCCCCACCAACCCATAGACTGGCCGTCAGCTCCAACACAGTGATGCGCTCCATCATTTAGGGGCAGTTGTAGAACAGGTCCTGTTCCAGCTGAGTTTACTGACTGGTGTGAGTCATCTAAAACCAAAGAGATGTGAACTGATTTCATCAGGATCAGGCTGTGGAAGTCGTTCAGCAGGGTTGTGGAGGCGGTCTGTAGTGCTCGATTTCACCTCGATTGCCAAGCACTTAGAGAATGTGTATGGAAGTACGCGTGGTTAAGCATACGCACGGTTTTGTACTTCCGGACAGCCCCCCAAGCTCCTCTGAGGTGGAATCATAGAACTCATCTGGTCCTAAACAGTCTTGACTTTTTTATATTCTTATGGACATGTAATAGACATTGTTGTGTCCAAGTCCAGAAACGTCAACAGCTCCAGTGATGAGAGTCCACTGGACAACAATAATTCCTGCAGAGAAGCTCAGAAAGACGGACTGGCATCGCCCTGAGGCCACCGCTTCTCATTTGAGGTCATGTGTTTTGTGTGAGATTAGTCTTTTTAAGGTGGAACAGTATTTAATTCAACTAAAGAAGATCTAATTAGTCATTAATCAAAGTGAGTTCAGAAAACATGTGGTCACATGTGATCTAATTGCAGGGACGCGACGTTCGTTGATCATCGTGTGCAGACAGGAAACAAACAAGTGTTCTCATGTCATCGGTTCGTTTTCTCAGTAGACTAATCGGGTAACTGAGCGCTCGTTTCAGTCATACATCAGATGTTGATCCACTGATCTGTGCGGGTAAACTGTAGGCTTCAGTGTCTGAGAAGTCACATGGTTGAGACTCAGAGAAGAAGTATTAGCAGAGGGATTAGATTAGATGGTTATATTTGATCAATCAGCTCTGCAGGACGGACACGAAGATCAATGTTGAGACTTTGAGCTGTCAGGGGAGGAGGTTGTTATTTATGTTCAACATCTGTCCGTCCAGATGCATGGTAGTCTTGATTTACAAAGAAGGACTGCTGTGATGGCGAAACCAGCTGGAGCTCTGAGGCAGCTGCTGAAAGTCTAGTTGGGGTCTTTCTGCAGGGTCTGCCCCTGTAAATCCAATCCATCCATTATCCATACCCCTTTAGTCCTATTAAGGGTTAGGGGGATCTGCTGAAGTCTATCCCAGCTCTCTTCAGGTGAAAAACAGGGGTCCACCCTGGACAGGTCGCCAGGCCATCGCAGGGCCAGATATAGACAAACAACCATGCACACTCGCATTCACTCCTACGTAGGGGTGCACGATAACTATCGGGCCGATAACAGGAAATTATGACATCATTCCGATAAGTCCGATATCACGACAAATAGCCCCGATAACATATATTTTTGTCAACACAGCAGTCTTAAATGACTGGCAGTGAATGTTATGTTCAAGTGACGTCGGCATAATCAGAAAAAACGATTTCTCAATCAGGAAAATCAAGAATACCCCCTCATGCCAGAAAACAACTTGTTAACTCATTCACTGCAATTGAAGTCTATAGACGTCAATTGCGCAAAATATGTTTTTGAACAGGGGTTGCTAGGAAACACTCTGGTGGAGCTTCTCAATAAATATCAGAGTTCTTAACATAGAAAGAAATATGAGATTATGCACTTTGTTTTAAATATATATTTTAAACACTGAGTCCACGTACACTCGCCTGGATAAAACACATCCACTCATCAGACCAGCTGGGATCATGTGTTGCTACGACGATACAACGTTCACGTTTGTGAACACAAGGGTATTTCCAGATGCTGCACATCACAGCTTTAAAAAGAGAAAGAGGGAAAAAAGCAAAGCCGAGATTGTCTGGATTCATCCAACGTTCACGCCGGAGAGAAGAGGCCTCACTGTAACTGGATCCTGCAGCTCAGAGGAGCTCCAGGAGATGCAGCAGAGTGAGACGTCTTCCCTCCAGCCAACCAGTTAAACCCAGTTAAACTTCTCTTTCGTGTCATATCAACAAGCCTTGTCACTCATCATCACTTATTCAAGCCGCCTGTGGGCGAGCAAGCTGAGGCATGTCAGATGGATGTTTGATCGGCAGCCTGATCAGAGCATCTGCTTCGCTTCTGTTGGGTTCACGCCCTCTTTTCTCTGTCCCGTTTCAGCTCAACCAGTGAGGTGAAGTCTGCCCTCATGTGTTTGTGATGCTGCATACAAACGCCAAGTCCACAAGAGTGTCTTACCTTGCTGTCATGCTGCGCCACAGCTGAGCACCTGCGTGGGGGGACAAGAAGGGAAAAAAAACCATCATGATGACAGAGGAGAGGCTACTCATTCACAACAGATTTCCTCCTTTAAAACTGGTCAATTAGATGGAATCACATACAGTTAACAATTGATGTTAATATTAGAGTGAAAACACTTAAATTGATCCTGATATTTGTTATTGTGATGTTACAGACATCACACGTTACCACCTAAGGCTGATAATCTCTTGTTTACAGTATTTTCTGGACTATAAGTCGCGTTTTTTTAGTAGTTGGTCTGATCCTGAGACTTGTATTTCGAAGCAACTAATATATCAAAAAACAGATGAAGGAACGAGTCCACAGACAGAGGAACGAGTCCACAGACGGAGGAACGAGTCCACAGACGGAGGAATGAGTCCACAGACAGAGGAAGAGTCACAGAACGAGTCCACAGGACAACGGAGAATGAGTCCACAGACAGAGGAAGAGTCCCACGGAGGAACGAGTCCACAGATGGAGGAACGAGTCCACAGACAGAGGAACGAGTCCACAGACGGAGGAATGAGTCCACAGACGGAGGAACGAGTCCACAGATGGAGGAACGAGTCCACAGACAGAGGAATGAGTCCACAGACGGAGGAACGAGTCCACAGACGGAGGAACGAGTCCACAGACGGAGGAATGAGTCCACAGACAGAGGAAAGAGTCCACAGACGGAGGAACGAGTCCACAGATGGAGGAACGAGTCCACAGATGGAGGAACGAGTCCACAGACAGAGTAACGAGTCCACAGACGGAGGAATTAGTCCACAGACAGAGGAAAGAGTCCACAGACGGAGGAACGAGTCCACAGATGGAGGAACGAGTCCACAGACAGAGGAACGAGTCCACAGACGGAGGAATGAGTCCACAGACAGAGGAACGAGTCCACAGACGGAGGAACGAGTCCACAGACGGAGGAATGAGTCCACAGACAGAGGAAAGAGTCCACAGACGGAGGAACGAGTCCACAGACAGAGGAATGAGTCCACAGATGAAGGAACGAGTCCACAGAAGGAGGAACGAGTCCACAGAAGAGAATGGGTCCCAGATGGAGGAACTAGTCCACAGATGGAGGGAATGAGTCCACAGACGGAGGAACATCCACAGATGAGGAACAAGTCCACAGATACGAGGAGCAACGAGTCCACAGATGGAGGAACAAGTCCACAATGGAGGAACAAGTCCACAGGTGGAGGAACGAGTCCACAGACGGAGGAAAGAGTCCACAGATAGAGGAATGAGTCCACAGATGGAGGAACGAGTCCACAGATGGAGGAACGAGTCCACAGATGGAGGAACGAGTCCACAGACGGAGGAACGAGTCCACATACGGAGGAACGAGTCCACAGATGGAGGAATGAGTTCACAGATGAAGGAACGAGTCCACAGACGGAGGAACGAGTCCACAGACGGAGGAACGAGTCCACAGACGGAGGAACGAGTCCACAGACGGAGGAATGAGTCCACAGACAGAGGAACGAGTCCACAGACGGAGGAACGAGTCCACAGACAGAGGAATGAGTCCACAGATGAAGGAACGAGTCCACAGAAGGAGGAACGAGTCCACAGAAGGAGAAATGGGTCCACAGATGGAGGAACTAGTCCACAGATGGAGGGAATGAGTCCACAGACGGAGGAACGAGTCCACAGATGGAGGAACAAGTCCACAGATGGAGGAACGAGTCCACAGATGGAGCAACGAGTCCACAGATGGAGGAACAAGTCCACAGATGGAGGAACAAGTCCACAGGTGGAGGAACGAGTCCACAGACGGAGGAAAGAGTCCACAGATAGAGGAATGAGTCCACAGATGGAGGAACGAGTCCACAGATGGAGGAACGAGTCCACAGACGGAGGAACGAGTCCACAGACGGAGGAACGAGTCCACATACGGAACGAGTCCACAATGGAGGAGTTCACAGATGAGGAACGAGTCAGTCACAGACAAGGAACGAGTCCCACAGGAACGAGTCCACAGATGGAGGAATGAGTTCACAGATGAAGGAACGAGTCCACAGACAGAGGAACGAGTCCACAGACGGAGGAACGAGTCCACAGACACAGGAACGAGTCCACAGATGGAGGAAACGAGTCCACAGATGGAGGAACGAGTCCACAGATGGAGGAACGAGTCCACAGACGGAGGAACGAGTCCACAGATGGAGGAATGAGTTCACAGATGAAAGAACGAGTCCACAGACGGAGGAACGAGTCCACAGATGGAGGAACGAGCCCATAGATGGAGGAATGAGTCCACAGATGGAGGAATGAGTCCACAGATGGAGGAATGAGTCCACAGATAGAGGGAGGAAACGAGTCCACAGATGGAGGAATGAGTCCACAGATGGAGGAACGAGTCCACAGATGGAGGAACGAGTCCGCAGATGGAGGGAACGAGTCCGCAGATGGAAGGAACGAGTATACAGATGGAGGAACGAGTCCACAGATGGAGCAATGAGTCCACAGATGGAGGAATGAGTCCACAGATGGAGGAACGAGTCCACAAATGGAGGAACGAGTCCACAGATGGAGGAACGAGTCCACAGATGGAGGAACGAGTCCACAGACGGAGGAAAGAGTCAACAGATAGAGGAATGAGTCCACAGATGGAGGAAAGAGTCCACAGATGGAGGAACTAGTCCACAGGATGAGGAACGAGTCCACAAATGGAGGGAACGAGTCCACAGGTGGAGGGAACGAGTCCACAGACAGAGGAACGAGTCTACAGATGGAGGAATGAGTTCACAGACGGAGGAACGAGCCCACAGATGGAGGAACTAGTCCACAGATTGAGGAAAGAGCCCACAGATGGAGGAATGAGTCCACAGATAGAGGGAGGAAACGAGTCCACAGATGGAGGAACGAGTCCACAGATGGAGGGAACGAGTACACAGATGGAGGAACGAGTCCACAGATGGAGCAACGAGTCCACAGATGGAGGAATGAGTTCACAGATGAAGGAACTAGTCCACAGATGGAGGGAACAAGTCCACAGATGGAGGGATGAAAGAGTCCACAAATGGAGGAATGAATCCACAGATGGAGGAACGAGTCCACAGATGGAGGAACAAGTCCCCAGATGGAGGGAGGAAAGAGTCCACAGATGGAAGAATGAATCCACAGATGGAGGAACTAGTCCACAGATGGAGAGCGAGTCCACAAATGGAGGGAACGAGTCCACAGGTGGAGGGAACGAGTCCACAGATGGAGGAACGAGTCCTCAGATGGAGGAAACAAGTCCACAGACGGAGGAACTAGTCCACAGATGGAGGAATGAGTCCACAGATGGAGGGAACAAGTCCACAGATGGAGGAAACAAGTCCACAGACGGAGGAACTAGTCCACAGATGGAGGGAACGAGTCCACAGATTGAGGAACGAGTCCACAGATTGAGCAACGAGCCCACAGATGGAGGAATGAGTCCACAGATAGAGGGAGGAAACGAGTCCACAGATGGAGGAACGAGTCCACAGATGGAGGAACAAGTCCACAGATGGAACGAGTCACAGAAGGAACGAGTCCACAGATGGAGGGAACGAGTCCACAGATGGAGGAACGAGTCCACAGACGGAGGAACAAGTCCACAAATTGAGGAACGAGTCCACAGATAGAGCAACGAGTCCACAGATGAAGGAATGAGTCCACAGATGGAGGAACGAGTCCACAGATGGAGGAACGAGTCCACAGATGGAGGAACTAGTCCACAGATTGAGGAACGAGGCTACAGATGGAGCAACGAGTCCACAGATGGGGGAACTACTCCACAGATGGAGGAACGAGTCCACAGATGGAGGAACGAGTCTATAGATGGAGCAACGAGTCCACAGATGGAGGAACAAGTCCACAGATGGAGCAACGAGTCCACAGATGGAGGGAACGAGTACACAGATGGAGGAACGAGTCCAAAGATGGAGGGAGTCCACAGATGGAGGAATGAGTCCACAGATGGAGGAACGAGTCCACAGATGGAGGAACTAGTCCACAGATTGAGGAACGAGGCTACAGATGGAGGGAACGAGTCCACAGATGGAGCAACGAGTCCACAGATGGGGGAACTACTCCACAGATGGAGGAACGAGTCCACAGATGAAGGGAACGAGTCCACAGATGGGGGAACTACTCCACAGATGAAGGGAACGAGTCCACAGATGGAGGAACGAGTCTATAGATGGAGCAACGAGTCCACAGATGGAGGAACTAGTCCACAGATGGAGCAACGAGTCCACAGATGGAGGAACGAGTCCACAGATAGAGGAACGAGTCCACAGATGGGTCCTTGAACAGCTGCTGCTGGGAGGAGCTCATCAATGGTCCATTTCTCACCTGCTCTTATTGACCGATGTGACTTGTAGATATTTTTTTTCCTCATTCATGACATATTTTTTGACCCATGTGTGTGACTTATAGACCGGATTTAACTAGATTTCTACCTTGACTTGTTGACCTTGACCTCAAACATGCATGTACTTGAGGAGTCATGAGCGCATCAGTGATCGGCGACCAGGATGATGACGGATCATCAGCTACAGACGCCTCATCCTGACTCATCAGGTAAACAATCGAGCATCAGATGACATCACCCGACAATCAGGGCCAAACGGGTGGAAACCCAGATCACAGCGCCTCCTCCCGGAGAAACCAGCCGGTTTTTCCATTTAGTTTGAGGAAAAAAGAAGGCTTAAAATGTGCCAAAAGTGCAATTCCTTTAGGTGCTTTCTCTGGGTTCTGACTTGTCAAAAAATAAAATCATGATACAGAACTTGTTGAACACATCTATCAAAAGAAAGAACTTCAAAATAAAAACCAAAGATGCGATGAGTTTGTAATTAATCCTTGAAGGGTTTTGTAGATCGTGATAAACAGGTTACTTCTCGGTTCTTCAGGTGCAGCAGCAGAAACATGAAACATCAGTTTCTAAATGATTTTCAATCTTAAAGCTCATTTATGAGCAGAGTACTGAAAATAAATGAATTCACTCCCGGCCGACCGCTGAGGCCGAGAACGGGCCGCATCGTTGCCCTGACTGATTAACATGAAAGCGTTTTACCGGTGGATCTGGACTGGACGACGTCTCTGGCAGTTGCCATGACAACCAGCAGAGCCAGCAGGATTGCCAGGAGGCTGTAGGCCCGGAAACGGCTGAAGGCCACAAACCTGCGGAGACACAGAGGCAGCGGCTCGTTCGGTCCATCGAGACAGCTGCTCATTTACGTTTCTGGACTGAAGCAGAAAGTTTGTTTTCATATTTGATTACGTTAAAAAATATATTTTAAACATATTTTATTACATTAAAAAAATGCATTATTTTTTCACGTCTCTACCATGTTAGCCTCCCACCATTGGCTTCCTGTGAAATTTCAAATTGAGTTTAAACTTCTGCTTCTCACATATAAGTTATCTACCAGACCTGATAGCACGTTATGCTAATAGAGCTCTCTGCTCTCAGTGTGCAGGATTACTCATCGTTGCTAGAATATCTAAAAGTAGGTTTGGAGGACGGGCCTTCTGCTACCAGGAACCTTTATTCTGGAACCAGCTACCAGTTTGGGTTCAGGAGGCTGACACCACCTCCATTTTTAAAACTAAACTGAAAACATTTCTGTTCAGTAAAGCCTACAATTAGTCTAAACTATAGTGTGTAGATGTTAATAGTTATAGCCATAGTTGTAGTAACTCAGACTAGAGTAGCTCGTCTTAATCACAGCTTCGTCATAGCTATGCTGCTATAGGCCTACGCTGCAGGGGGACACCAACATGATCTGCTGAGTGGTGTCTCCACTCCCCCATATGATCCAGGTCCTGGTCCAGGTTTCTTCCTCTTAAAGTGGAGTTTTTTCTTGCCACTGTTTGGCTTAAAGGTTTTTTTCTCCCTCTGTGGGAGTTTTTTTACTTGCCATTATCCTTGATTAGTAGGGGTGTGAAAAAAAATCGATTTGATAATATATCGCGATTTTAAGCCGCCCAATATAATATCGATTTTTCAGCTCCAAATATCGATTTTTTTTTTAGGAAAATGGTTTAATTTTCACATTTAAATTGTTTAAAATTTAAATGTGCAAAAACACTAATAATAAACAATAAATAGGTTGTTTTGAAGCAAATAGTTTTGACTCAATTTGTCCTCTGAATGATCAATATCATCTGATGAACATATACAGAAACTTGATTTTTCATCTCTACTTTTAATTTTGATATTAACTGGGTAGAATATCACAATATATCGTGATATCACGATACCCTGATAATATCGTATCGTGACCCATGCATATCGTATTGCGAGGTCCTTTCCAAAACTCACCCCTATTGATTAGGATTCAATATTATAACTTAATTATAATTTTAGTAAATAAATAAAATAGAAAAGCCCTGGTGCCAAAAACTGAAAACAAACTGAACCAACAGATTTGGGTGGAAGCCTGCCCCTTAGACCCCCGAACCCCCAGACCATAACAAACCAATCCAATCACTGGGGGGTTGGGGGGGGTATCAACAGAGGTGACATCATCCAGAAATCGCTTACCGTGTCTTTAAAAGTGATCCCAAACACAATGAAGTTACAAAAAGCACAAAACAGATTTTTTTTTAACATTTTAATCTAAATTTTCTGTACAGTCAGTAGTTTCACTATTACTAACTTCTTTACTAGAATTGTGATAATGCATGACAGCGTAATATAATGATAAAATATATGATGTAACAAAAACCTTCTCAACACTCATTAATTCTTCTATTTCCGGAAGTGTAGATGACAAAAGAGACAGCGAGCGGAGTATTTCCACGGAGCCACCCGAACTCTTTACCCCACCATTAAAAAAATAAAAATCCCCAGAAAAAAATCGCGATTAATATACAAATCGATTTTTTGGCCCAGCCCTAACAAATATCAGCGAAACCATATCATCTCCCTGACCTGACACATTTCAAAGTATTATTTTAACTCATTATTTTTAAACTATACAGATAAAACTTGTATTTCTGCAGCAACATCAAATTTAACAGTTTATAATAATCAAACTTTGTTGGGAAACTGAAAAATTAAAGGAACTGAACTGCATTTGTGCAAAAACAAGGTCTGCAATGATATTTTTATGGGAATATTTGGTTCCCTTAGTTTATAAAAATGTATATTAACATGCATGTGAAGATCAAAGGTTTAGTCCTCAGATTTGGAAAGAAAAAGACTGAAATCTCCTGGATGTTTGGTTGGTTTACTGAATATGCGGGATAAAGTGGTAGTAAATGTGAATCAGCGGTGACGTCAGCCGGGAGTCTGAGATCCCTGCGTCATGATGCCTACCAGATCACCGCGCTGGCTGCAGCCAACAGGGCTGAAGTCCTGCAGGGACTCTGCTTCCAGCTCACCAGGCGGCTGAGGCGGAACGCTCCGCGGGCGGCGGCCGTCTGCTCCCCGGGAGCCGCCGCCTCCTCCTCCCCGCAGACAGTTCCTGCTCTCCGGCTCCCCAGCATCGCTGCACGACCGGGCTCCCTCGGATCTGCCGCTCCCCTTTTACTCCAGCAGAGACGGTATCGTCAAGCGAACGAAGGGATTTAATCACCGTTTCCTTTTCTGGGATTTCAAAGTAAAAGCCGGGCGGACTCTTACCATTTGAACGCGCCACCAGGAACTCGGGAAAACCGAGTTATACATATATATATATATATATATATATATATATATATATATATATATATATATATATATATATATATTATATTTTTTTTTTTTTTTTTTTTTCCTGTTTACAGTAATCCCTTATTTTTGGCGGTTAATGGGGATGCCCCCCTAACGTACATCAAAATCCGCAAACTGGAGCCGGAGCCCCCCGAGCCTAAATAATGTGATTAAAATATGTTTTAAAACCCCCAAAAAGTCCGGTTTTCTCTGCATGGAACGGGAACTTTATTCTGGTACTGCAGGAACTTGTAACATCACACAGGTTGTATTGTTGGGCTCCTGTTGGTTAACAGAGTAAATCTATAAACCGCTGGGCTGCTGTTGATGCTCACTACACTTTTCATCTAACCCTGTTTTCTTCTGCCGTCCCACAACACACACACTACATTACCCATAAGGCCACCGTCTTAAAGGGGCCAGGCTGCCTCACAACATTTCTTACACTGTGAGAGAACGCGCACAACAATTTTTAAATTGTTTTAAATTATATGTTATATATTTCGGAAAAAATCCCCGAATAATTAAAGCCGTGGAACTTAAACCGCGAAGTGACAAGGAATCACTGTATAACCTTCTTATCTAAGCCACATTAATTCCTATTATATTGGACCCCACTGTAAAATCTCTATTTATCAATAGGCGAATTGTTCATATATATTGTAAACACTCCTGTATATATAGCTTATTTTCTAACAATTGGTTAATTTTTTGTATATTTTCTGAGAGCTATATATACATTTTATATTATTATTACATTTTAGTCTATTTCATAAGTACTTACTACAAACCCTGTGCAATTCTTTTTTTTTTTTTTTTTTTTTTTTTTTTTACAATTTTTTACTTTTTCATCTGTCCAACTTGTGCTGCTTTTGCAAGAGAATTTCCCCAGGTGTGGGATTTATAAAGTTCTATTCTATTCTATTCTATTCTATTCTATTCTATTCTATTCTATATTTGATTAGTAGAGTAGCTAACGAGTTAACATTTTCGTTGCGACAGGTCAACATGAGGCTAATTATAACAGTCAGAGGGTCAAATCTCCACATGATGAATACAATTAAGCAGATGAACACACTCAAATAATTTCAATTTTCTTGGAAAATATTGAAACATTTAACCTTGATTTAGCAACAGAACTTCTTATAAATTACATGTTAAATGCAAAACATTTTACTCCCAGGGGTTTTAAGTGTGATGAACGCTCTGGGGGTCAAGGGTCATATCAAGTCGAGTACAACATGGAGACAGGTGCAGTAACGGTGTTTTCACTGCTGTACTAACACATGGGGAATATTTTCCGCCAGAATGGTGGTCGTGTCTCATCCGCACGTCCGCGCTTTTATTGTGAAGGGGGGAAAAAACCGACCACTTCCGGTTTCATGACGTTTCGCTGCATCCAGCCCGCAGCTGATTCAGACTCCAGCTGGCTGCTCCCGGTGTTGTGCTTCAGCTCGGTGACGTCACGTTCACCCGCCCGTCTGCGTGGGCGTGTGCGTTTGCTGGGGTGTGAAGTCATGTATTCGTGTTTATACCGTCCGTGTTCATACTGCACGTGCTGTGTAGTTAACCAGATTAGTGGGGATGCACTGACGGAGAAGTTTAGAGAATAAGGCAGAAAAAAAAAGAAATAAAACTAGAGATATCAATGGTGTAAATGAGAACAGGCGTTTGTTTTTAACATGGAGTCCTCCTGGTGCAATGGTTCTCAGTTATTTTCTGCTGCAATAACTTTATAAAAATAGTTTTTTAGGCTGTAAAGATTTAAAGCGCATCAATCCCATCGTAGTCTCAGTGAAGCAGCGCTACATCGTCATGTTTCCTCATCTTAACTTTCTGTTGACTTTCATTTGTCTCATTGTCTCCGTCTCTCTCCGCCGGTTTTAGTTATTCGCCAATTTTTCAGAAATATATAATATAATAAAAAAATCAAGAAAAAAATCACAGAAACATCACAGGATGTTGTGCGCGTTCTCTCACTGCAAAGAAATGCTGTGAGCCAGCCTGGCCCCTTTAAGAAGGTAGCTTTATGGGTAATGATGTGGCCTTATGGGTAATGTAGTGTGTGTGTCGTGGGACGGCAGAATGAAAACGGGGTTAGACGAAAAGTGTAGTGAGCATAAACAGCAGCCCAGCGTGTATAGATTTACATTCTCTGTTAACCGACAGGAGCCCAACAATACAATAAAGTGCTCGTTCCATGCTGAGAAAACCATACTGTTTTTTTTGTTGTTGTTAGCGTGTTAGCCGCTAATTACGAGCTAAAAATAGCGCAATACCAGCGGTTTCTTTACTATGGTTCAAAGACCAGAGGCTGTGAAGGTAACAGAAAGACCACAGTTAAGCCTTTGGCCACGGTTACATGGTGTTTTTTAATTCGGAATTATTAATTCCGAATTAGATAGTTCCGAATTAAACTATTTTCCTTCAAGTTTACATGGAAATAGTAATTCCGAATTGAGGTTTACATGAAAAACACGTTTGTTCGGCTTTATCCAATTCCGCTTAAGGTCTGGGGGTTGGGAAGGGTTCTGATTGGATGGGGGGGGGGGGGGGGGGGGGGGCGGACGTCTTTACATATTTACATCTACCGGAAGAAAACAATTTAGCAACAACTCGATTAGCAAAAACCTTCCACTTATTTTTGACCTGGGTGGCGTCTCTATCTGCGAAACCTCCTTCATTTAACCTGGCCGCTACAACTTTGAAAAGCTCACAATTTTTATGTTTCCTTTTAATTATTTCCAGTTCCTCCAATCTATTTATTAAATAAATCGTCTCTGCTCTTGAACACCGTTTACTGCGTGCTGCCATCTTGAAACTTTGTTTTGAAAACGAGCCCAGCGCGGAATATATAAGCGTCATCGCGACAGACGGGCAAGAGAACGAGCAAGCGCAGAAAGACCGGAATTAATTTAAAGAGGAATGAGTGTAAACATGACCACGGAATTATTTAATTCGGATTTAAAATCAGAATAAACCAGCTACTTACTTCGGAATTAAGTTTAATTCGGAATTGACATTTTCATATGGAATTAGGTGTTTACATTGGTAACTTTTATTCGGATTTAACTTTAATTCTGAATTAAAGAGGAATTAAACTTCCCATGTAAACGCACATTCCTTGTTTTGCTGCAGTGTCTCGCTACTTTTTTCTGGTTTTTAAAAATATTTTAAACACATAATTGAGGCTCAAGGGGCTCCGGCTCCAGTTTGCAGATTTTGATTGTCGTGGCGGGGGGGGGGTCCCCATTAACCGCGAAAAATAAGGGATCACTGTATAGCTAATACTCCCTGGACACACTATGACAATGAGGTCACCACTGCCCCCTACTGGAGTGTATGTGCAGTTACACTTTATTCCAGTATGGGAAAAAAAAAAAAAGCATGTTCCCCGGGGTCACATGCACCCCCTGGCATCGAACCGCGCCCCCCCCCCAAGGGGTCACGCCCCACTATTTGAGAAGGACTGGCCTAGTTTGTTGTCTTGTCTCTACAACTCGTCCATTTTTTTTGCACTATTTTTGGCGTTTTTAATCAACTACTGATGGATATAACTGTGGAGAGAAGAGTTTATTCAAGAGAAGAGCTTTTTTCATTGAAACGGAGCAAATCTGTTCCAGCTAAAGTTCAGAGGAGTTTTCATGGTTGCCGTGCTGGTGCAAAGGTAAAGCCCAGGAAATGGAGATACAAGCCCTTTCTGCCCTCGGTCATCATGGGAAATGTCAACTCCCTGACCAACAAGAACAAAATATTAATGATATTATGTTGTTTTTACAACTGCAGCTACTGCAGCTACATGAGATTAATGTAGCCTTAATAGTTTTTTTTTTTTAATCAATCACGTGAAATAAATGGCAGCTACACCAGCAGACAGGCCACCCACCACACATGAGGGAGCCAGAGGGAACATCTCTGGGAGCAGCTGAGGGAAACTCAGAGCTACAGAGGGATTGTGACCCATTTTTCTGGTGCTGTTCTGGCTTTGAATCAAGATCAGAGCTTTGCAACCAAACCGTGAATCTCCATCAATGACCTGCTCCACTTTCTTCTGCCTGGACCAGTCTGCACCAGTTAACCGTTTCTGACACAAGTCACTGAGGTTGTTCTAACGACCTGGCAGGATCAGAGCTCGTTTATTACCAGCTAATCCTTTACTGATTATGAGCTCATGTGGCATGAGTCCGCGTTTTTACCTTTCACAGCTTGAGAAAAATACTTGTCCTACCAACTTTTTCAAGAGTCAGGAACTGTTGTAATTTTTTTTTAAATGTCAGTATTGATTAGATTAGAGTAACTGATTTAGAAGAAAAGCAAAATGTTTTTTTTTTTATCGTTTTTCATAAGCTGAGGAATGAAAGGTTTTGATGGACAGTTTTTAGCTTTCCAGGAAACCCTGGAACTTTCTAATATTAACATATTTTCTCGACTATCAGTCACAACTGTCAAACAATACATTATGAAGAGGAAAAATATCAATAACAATATATGATAATTGGACCATTGATGAGCTCCTTCCAGCAGCAGCTGTTTAAGGACCTTTCTGTTCCTCCATCTGTGGACTCGTTCCTCCATCTGTGGACTCCTTCCTTCCATCTGTGGACTTGTTCCCTCCATCTGTGGACTCGTTCCTCCATCTGTGGACTCGTTTCCTCCATCTGTGGACTCGTTCCCTCCATCTGTGGACTCGTTTCCTCCATCTGTGGACTCGTTCCCTCCATCTTTGGACTCATTCCTCCATCTGTAGACTCATTCCTCCATCGGTGGACTCGTTCCCTCCGTCTGTCGACTCGTTCCCTCCATCTGTGGACTCGTTCCTCCATCTGTGGACTCGTTCCCTCCATCTGTGGACTCGTTCCTCCATCTTTGGATCTCGTTCCTCCATCTCCATCTGGACTCTTGTTCCCCTCCATCTGTGGATCTTGGACTCGTTCCTCCATCTTGGACTCGTTCCTCCATCTGTGGACTCGTTTCTTCCTCCATCTGTGGACTCGTTTCCTCCATCTGTGGTTCCTCCATCCTCGTTCCTCCATCTGTGGACTCGTTCCCTCCATCTGTGACTGTGGACTCGTTCCTCCTCGTTCCTCCATCTGTGGACTCACTCGTTCCTCCATCTTTGGACTCGTTCCTCCATCTGTGGACTTTTCCCTCCATTGTTTCCTTCCTCCATCTGGACTCCTCCATCCTTCCATCCTCCATCTGTTCCCTCCTGTCACTCTTTCTCTGTCACTTTTTTCCATCATCTGTGGACTCATTCCCTCCATCTTCCTCGTTCCCTCCATCTGTGGACTCTTCTCGTTCCTCATCTCGTTCCTCCATCTGTGGACTCGTTCCCTCCATCTGTAGACTCATTCCTCCATCTCTGGATTTGTTCCCTCCATCTGTGGACTCGTTCCCTCCTCGTTCCTGGATCGTTCTTCCTCCATCTGTGGACTTGTTTCCCTCCTCCATCTGTGGACTCGTTCCCCCTCCATCTTTGTCCTCATTCCCTCCTTCCTCCATCTGTGGACTCATTCCCTCCATCTGTGGACTTTTCCTCCATCTTTATCCCTTCGTTCCTCCATCTGTGGTCTCCATCATTCCATCCATCTGTGGACTCGTTCCCTCCATCTGTAGACTCGTTCCTCCTCCATAGACTCATTCCCTCCATCTGTTGGACTCATTCCCCCCTGGACTCATTCCCTCCATCTGTGGACTTGTTTCCTCCATCTGTGGACATCGTTCCCTCCATCTGTGGACTCGTTCCCTCCATCTTTGGTGACTCATCCTCCTCCATCTGTGACTCGTTCTCCTCCTCCTTCCTCCATCTCTCTTCCTCCCTCTCCCTCCTCTGTTCCCTCCATCTGTGGACTCATCTGTTCCCCTCCATCTGTAGACTTCTTTCCTCCATCTGTGGACTCGTTCCTCTCCTCCTCTCATTTCCTGTCTCCATCTTTGACTCTTATTCCCTCCATCTGTGGACTCGTTCCTCCATCTTTCTCGTTTCCTCCATCTGTGGACTCGTTCCCTCCCATCTTTGGACTCGTTCCTCCTCCATCTGTGGACTCATTCCCTCCATCTGTGGACTTGTTTCCCTCCATCTTTCCTCCTCTGTTGGACTCCATCTGTCTCGTTCCCTCCATCTTGGACTCGTTCCTTTCCATCATTCTGTTCCTCCCATCTTCTCTGTGGACTTTTCCTCCATCTGTGGACTCGTTCCTCCTCCCCTCTCTTTGGACTCTCCTCCATCTGTAGACTCATTCCTCCATCTGTGGACTCGTTTCCCCTCCATCTTTGGACTCGTTCCCTCCATCATCTTGTGGACTCGTTCCCTTCCCTCCATCTGTAGACTCATTCCTCCATCTGTGGTACTCCATTCCCTCCATCTTCCTCCTGGACTTCGTTTCCTCCATCTGTAGACTTGTTCTCCTCCATCTGTGGACTCGTTCCCTCCATCTTTGGACTCGTTCCTCCATCTGTCTCATCATCTGGACTTGTTCCCTCCATCTGTCTGGACTCATCTGTGGACCTCCATCTGTGGACTCGTTCCCTCCATCTGTGGACTCATTCCCTCCATCTTTGGACTCGTTCCTCCATCTGTAGACTCATTCCTTCATCTGTGGACTCCATTCCTCCATCTGTGGACTCGTTTTTTCCTCCATCTGTGGATTTTCCCTCCATCTGTTCCCTCCATCTGTGACTCGTTCCTCCATCTGGACTCGTTCCCTCCATTCTCCATCTGTGGACTCGTTCCCCCTCTCATCTCATTCCTCCATCTTCCTCCATCTGTTCCTCCATCTGTCATTCGTTCCATCTGTGGACTCGTTCCCTCCATCTTTGGACTCGTTCTTCCTCATTCCTTTCATCTGTGGACTCATTCCTCCATCTGTGGATCTGGACGTCCATCCTCGTTCCTCATCTTCGTGGACTCGTTTTTCCATCCATCTGTGGACTCGTTCCTTTCCTCCATCTTTGGACTCGTTCCTCCATCTGTGGACTCATTCCTCCATCTTTGGACTTGTTCCCTCCATCTGTGGACTTGTTCCCTCCATCCTCCATCTTTGGACTCATTCCCTCCATCTGTGGACTCGTTCCCTCCATCTGTGGACTCGTTCCTCCATCTTGTGGACTCGTTCCTTCCATCTGTGGACTCGTTCCCTCCATCTGTGGACTCGTTTCCTCCTCCATCTGTAGACTCATTCCTCCATCTGTGACTCATTCCCTCCATCTTGGGACTCGTTCCCTTCCTCTTCCTCCATCTTCCTGTTCCTCCATCTGTGGATCTTGTTCCCTCCATCTTGTGGACTCGTTTCCTCCATCTTTGGACTCGTTCCCTCCATCTGTGGACTTGTTCCCCTCCATCTTGGACTGTTCCCTCCATCTGTGGACTCGTTCCTCCATCTTTGGACTCGTTCCTCCATCTGTGGACTCGTTTCCTCCATCTGTGGACTTTTCCTCCATCTGTGGACTTGTTCCCTCCATCTGTAGTTTCCTCCATCTTTGGACTCATTCCCTCCATCTGTGGACTCGTTCCCTCCATCTGTCCAGACTCCATCATTCCTCCATCTGTGGACTTGTTCCCTCCATCTTTGGACTCGTTCCTTCCATCGTGGACTTGTTCCTTCCATCTGACTCATTACTCCATCTGTGGATCCATCTGTGGACTCGTTCCCTCCATCTTTGGACTCGTTTCCTCCATCTGTTCTCCATCCATCTGTGGACTCGTTCCCATCATCGTTCCTCCATCTGTGGACTCATTCCTCCATCTGTGGACTCATTCCTCCCCATGTGGACTTTTCCCTCCATCTGTTGGACTCGTTCCCTCCATCTTTGGACTCGTTCCCTCCATCTGTGGACTCGTTCCCTCCATCTGTAGACTCATTCCTTCCATCTGTAGACTCTTCCTTTCCTCCATCTGTGGACTCGTTCCCTCCATCTGTGGACTTGTTCTTCCATCTGTGCACTTGTTCCTCTATCTGTGGACTCATTGCTCCATCTGTGGACTCGTTCCCTCCATCTTTGGACTCGTTCCTCCATTTGTAGACTCATTCCTTCATCTGTGGACTCATTCCTCCATCTGTGGACTCGTTCCTCCATACGTGCATTCGTTCATCCATCTGTGGACTCGTTCCTCCATCTGTAGACTCGTTCCTCCATCTGAAGACTCATTCCTCCATCTGTGGACTCATTCCCTCCGTCTTTGGACTCATTCCCTCCATCTGTGGACTCGTTCCCTCCATCTTTGGACTCGTTCCTTCATCTGTGGACTCGTTCCTCCATCTGTGGACTCATTCCTCCATCTGTTCCTCCTTTCCTCATTCCCTCCATCTTTGGACTCGTTTCCCTCCATCTGTGGACTCGTTCCCTCCATCTTTGGACTCATTCCTCCATGTAGACTCATTCCTCCATCTGTGGACTCTTCCTCCATCTGTGGACTCCATCTGTGGTTCCCTCCATCTTGGACTTCGTTCCTCCATCTGTCCATCTGTGGACTCATTCCCTCCATCTGTGGACTCGTTCCTTCATCTGTGGACTTGTTTCCATCTCCATCTCTTGGACTCGTTTCCATTCCCTCCATCTGTGGACTCTTTCCCTCCATCTTTCCAGACTTGTTCCTCCATCTGTGGACTCGTTCCCTCCATCTGTAGACTCATTCCTCCATCTGTAGATCCTCGACTTTCCTCCATCTGTGGACTCGTTCCCTCCATCTGTGGATTTGTTCTTCCATCTGTGCACTTGTTCCTCTATCTGTGGACTCATTGCTCCATCTGTGGACTCGTTCCCTCCATCTTTGGACTCGTTCCTCCATCTGTAGACTCATTCCTTCATCTGTGGACTCATTCCTCCATCTGTGGACTCGTTCCTTCATCTGTGGACTTGGTTCCATCCATCTGTGGACTCGTTTCCCTCCATCTTGGACCTCATCTGTGGACCTCATTCCCTCCATCTTTGGACTCCTCATTTCTCCATCTTTTAGGACTTCCATTCCATTCCTCCATCTGTGGACTCGTTCCCTCCATCTGTGGATTTGTTCTTCCATCTGTGCACTTGTTCCTCTATCTGTGGACTCATTGCTCCATCTGTGGACTTGTTCCTCCATCTGTGGACTCGTTCCCTCAATCTGTATACTCATTCCTCCATCTGTGGACTTGTTTCCTCCATCTGTGGACTTGTTCCCTCCATCTGTGTACTCGTTCCCTCCATCTGTGGACTCGTTCCTCCATCTGTGGACTCGTTTCCTCCATCTTTGGACTCGTTCCCTCTATCTGTGGACTCGTTCCCTCCATCTTTGGACTCATTCCTCCATCTTTCCTCCACTTTCTTGTTCCTCCATCTGTGGTTTCCCTCCATCTGTAGACTCATTCCTCCATCTGTAGACTCGTTTCCTCCATCTGTGGACTCGTTCCCTCCATCTGTGGACTTGTTCTTCCATCTGTGCACTTGTTCCTCTATCTGTGGACTCATTGCTCCATCTGTGGACTCGTTCCCTCCATCTTTGGACTCATTCCTCCATCTGTAGACTCATTCCTTCATCTGTGGACTCATTCCTCCATCTGTGGACTCGTTCCTCCATACATGCATTCGTTCATCCATCTGTGGACTCGTTCCTCCATCTGTAGACTCGTTCCTCCATCTGAAGACTCATTCCTCCATCTGTGGACTTATTCCCTCCGTCTTTGGACTCATTCCCTCCATCTGTGGACTCGTTCCCTCCATCTTTGGACTCGTTCCTTCATCTGTGGACTCGATCCTCCATCTGTGGACTCGTTCCCTCCATCTGTATACTCATTCCTCCATCTGTGGACTCATTCCCTCCATCTGTGGACTTGTTTCTTCCATCTGTGGACTTGTTCCCTCCATCTGTAGACTTGTTCCCTCCATCTGTGTACTCGTTCCCTCCATCTTTGGACTCGTTCCATCCATCTGTGGACTCATTCCCTCCATCTGTAGACTCGTTCCCTCCATCTGTATACTCATTCCTCCATCTGTGGACTCATTCCCTCCATCTGTGGACTCATTCCCTCCATCTGTGGACTTGTTTCCTCCATCTGTGGACTTGTTCCCTCCATCTGTGTACTCGTTCCCTCCATCTGTGGACTCATTCCCTCCATCTGTGGACTCGTTTCCTCCATCTTTGGACTCGTTCCCTCTATCTGTGGACTCATTCCCTCCATCTTTGGACTCATTTCTCCATCTTTAGACTTATTCCTCCATCTGTGGACTCGTTCCCTCCATCTGTAGACTCATTCCTCCATCTGTAGACTCGTTTCCTCCATCTGTGGACTCGTTCCCTCCATCTGTGGATTTGTTCTTCCATCTGTGCACTTGTTCCTCTATCTGTGGACTCATTGCTCCATCTGTGGACTCGTTCCCTCCATCTTTGGACTCGTTCCTCCATCTGTAGACTCATTCCTTCATCTGTGGACTCATTCCTCCATCTGTGGACTCGTTCCTTCATCTGTGGACTTGTTCCTCCATTTGGACTCGTTTTCCATCTGTGGACTCGTTTCCTCCTCCATCTTTGGACTCGTTCCCTGCATCTGTGGACTTTTTCCATCCATCTGTGGACTCGTTCCTCCATCTTTGGACTCGTTCCTCCATCTGTGGACTCATTCCTCCATCTTTGGACTTGTTCCCTCCATCTGTGGACTTGTTCCCTCCATCTGTGTACTAGTTTCCTCCATCTTTGGACTCATTCCCTCCATGTGTGGACTCGTTCCTCCATCTTTGGACTCGTTCCTTCATCTGTGGACTTGTTCCATCCATCTGTGGACTCGTTTATCCATCTGTGGACTCGTTCCCTCCATCTTTGGACTCGTTCCCTGCATCTGTGGACTTTTTCCATCCATCTGTGGACTCGTTCCTCCATCTTTGGACTCGTTCCTCCATCTGTGGACTCATTCCTCCATCTTTGGACTTGTTCCTCCATCTGTGGACTTGTTCCCTCCATCTGTTCCCTCCATCTTTTGGACTCATTCCCTCCATCTTTGGACTCGTTCCTCCATCTGTAGACTCCTCATTCCTCCATCTGTGGACTTGTTCCCTCCATCTGTGGACCATCTGTTTTCCTCCATCTGTGGACTTCATTCCCTCCTGTGGATTCCTCCATCTGTGGACTTCGTTCCTCCATCTTTGGACTCGTTCCTTCCATCTGTGGACTTGTTCCCTCCATCTGTACTCCATCCTCGTCTTCCCTCATCTCTTTGGACTCGTTCCCTTCCATCTGTGGACTCATTCCCTCCATCTGTGGACTTGTTTCCCTCCATCTGTGGACTTGTTCCCTCCATCTGTGTACTCGTTCCCTCCATCTTTGGACTCGTTCCATCCATCTGTGGACTCGTTCCCTCCATCTGTTGACTCATTCCTCCATCTGTAGACTCGTTTCCTCCATCTGTGGACTCGTTCCCTCCATCTGTGGACTTGTTCTTCCATCTGTGCACTTGTTCCTCTATCTGTGGACTCATTGCTCCATCTGTGGACTCGTTCCCTCCATCTTTGGACTCGTTCCTCCATTTGTAGACTCATTCCTTCATCTGTGGACTCATTCCTCCATCTGTGGACTCGTTCCTCCATACGTGCATTCGTTCATCCATCTGTGGACTCGTTCCTCCATCTGTAGACTCGTTCCTCCATCTGAAGACTCATTCCTCCATCTGTGGACTCATTCCCTCCGTCTTTGGACTCATTCCCTCCATCTGTGGACTCGTTCCCTCCATCTTTGGACTCGTTCCTTCATCTGTGGACTCGTTCCTTCCATCTTTGGACTCGTTCCTTCATCTGTGGACTCGTTCCTCCATCTGTGGACTCGTTCCCTCCATCTGTATACTCATTCCTCCATCTGTGGACTCATTCCCTCCATCTGTGGACTTGTTTCCTCCATCTGTGGACGTGTTCCCTCCATCTGTGGACTAGTTTCCTCCATCTTTGGACTCATTCCCTCCATGTGTGGACTCGTTCCTCCATCTTTGGACTCGTTCCTTCATCTGTGGACTTGTTCCATCCATCTGTGGACTCGTTTATCCATCTGTGGACTCGTTCCCTCCATCTTTGGACTCGTTCCCTGCATCTGTGGACTTTTTCCATCCATCTGTGGACTCGTTCCTCCATCTTTGGACTCGTTCCTCCATCTGTGGACTCATTCCCTCCATCTTTGGACTTGTTCCCTCCATCTGTGGACTTGTTCCCTCCATCTGTGTACTAGTTTCCTCCATCTTTGGACTCATTCCCTCCATCTGTAGACTCGTTCCCTCCATCTGTAGACTTATTCCTCCATCTGTGGACTTGTTCCCTCCATCTTTGGACTCGTTCCTTCCATCTGTGGACTTGTTCCCTCCATCTGTATACTCATTACTCCATCTGTGGACTCGTTCCCTCCATCTGTGGACTCGTTCCCTCCATCTTTGGACTCGTTCCTCCATCTGTAGACTCATTCCTTCATCTGTGGACTCGTTCCCTCCATCTGTATACTCATTCCTCCATCTGTGGACTCATTCCCTCCATCTGTGGACTTGTTTCCTCCATCTGTGGACTTGTTCCCTCCATCTGTAGACTTGTTCCCTCCATCTGTGTACTCGTTCCCTCCATCTTTGGACTCGTTCCATCCATCTGTGGACTCGTTCCCTCCATCTGTAGACCCGTTCCTCCATCTGTCACTCTTTCCTCTGTCTGTGCACTTCTTTCTTCCATCTGTAGACTCATTCCTCCATCTGTAGACTCGTTTCCTCCATCTGTGGACTCGTTCCCTCCATCTGTGGACTTGTTCTTCCATCTGTGCACTTGTTCCTCTATCTGTGGACTCATTGCTCCATCTGTGGACTCGTTCCCTCCATCTTTGGACTCGTTCCTCCATTTGTAGACTCATTCCTTCATCTGTGGACTCATTCCTCAATCTGTGGACTCGTTCCTCCATACGTGCATTCGTTCATCCATCTGTGGACTCGTTCCTCCATCTGTAGACTCATTCCCTCCGTCTTTGGACTCATTCCCTCCATCTGTGGACTCGTTCCCTCCATCTTTGGACTTGTTCCTTCATCTGTGGACTCGTTCCTCCTCATCTGTGGACTCATTCCCTCCATCTGTGGACTCGTTTCCTCCATCTTTGGACTCGTTCCCTCTATCTGTGGACTCATTCCCTCCATCTTTGGACTCATTTCTCCATCTTTAGACTTATTCCTCCATCTGTGGACTCGTTCCCTCCATCTGTAGACTCATTCCTCCATCTGTAGACTCGTTCCTCCTCCTGTGGACTCGTTCCCTCCATCTGTGGATTTGTTCTTCCATCTGTGCACTTGTTCCTCTATCTGTGGACTCATTGCTCCATCTGTGGACTCGTTCCCTCCATCTTTGGACTCGTTCCTCTATCTGTAGACTCATTCCTTCATCTGTGGACTCATTCCTCCATCTGTGGACTCGTTCCTTCATCTGTGGACTTGTTCCATCCATCTGTGGACTCGTTTATCCATCTGTGGACTCGTTCCCTCCATCTTTGGACTCGTTCCCTCTATCTGTGGACTCATTCCCTCCATCTTTGGACTCATTTCTCCATCTTTAGACTTATTCCTCCATCTGTGGACTCGTTCCCTCCATCTGTCCATCTGTAGACTCGTTTCCTCCTCCATCTGTGGACTTGTTCCCTCCATCTGTGGATTTGTTCTTCCATCTGTGCACTTGTTCCTCTATCTGTGGACTCATTGCTCCATCTGTGGACTCGTTCCCTCCATCTTTGGACTCGTTCCTCCATCTGTAGACTCATTCCTTCATCTGTGGACTCATTCCTCCATCTGTGGACTCGTTCCTTCATCTGTGGACTTGTTCCATCCATCTGTGGACTCGTTTATCCATCTGTGGACTCGTTCCCTCCATCTTTGGACTCGTTCCCTGCATCTGTGGACTTTTTCCATCCATCTGTGGACTCGTTCCTCCATCTTTGGACTCGTTCCTCCATCTGTGGACTCATTCCTCCATCTTTGGACTTGTTCCCTCCATCTGTGGACTTGTTTCCCCATCTGTGTACAGTTTCCTCCATCACTTCCTTTGGACTCATTCCCTCCATGTGTGGACTCGTTCCTCCATCTTTGGACTCGTTCCTTCATCTGTGGACTTGTTCCATCCATCTGTGGACTCGTTTATCCATCTGTGGACTCGTTCCCTGCATCTGTGGACTTTTTCCATCCATCTGTGGACTCGTTCCTCCATCTTTGGACTCGTTCCTCCATCTGTGGACTCATTCCTCCATCTTTGGACTTGTTCCCTCCATCTGTGGACTTGTTCCCTCCATCTGTGTACTAGTTTCCTCCATCTTTGGACTCATTCCCTCCATCTGTAGACTCGTTCCCTCCATCTGTAGACTCATTCCTCCATCTGTGGACTCGTTCCCTCCATCTGTGGACTCGTTCCCTCCATCTGTGGACTCATTCCCTCCATCTTTGGATTCATTCCTCCATCTGTAGACTTATTCCTCCATCTGTGGACTCGTTCCCTCCATCTGTGGACTTGTTTCCTCCATCTGTATACTCATTACTCCATCTGTGGACTCGTTCCCTCCATCTGTGGACTCGTTCCCTCCATCTTTGGACTCGTTCCTCCATCTGTAGACTCATTCCTTCATCTGTGGACTCGTTCCCTCCATCTGTGGACTTGTTTCCTCCATCTGTGGACTTGTTCCCTCCATCTGTAGACTTGTTCCCTCCATCTGTGTACTCGTTCCCTCCATCTTTGGACTCGTTCCATCCATCTGTGGACTCGTTCCCTCCATCTGTAGACTCATTCCTCCATCTGTAGACTCGTTTCCTCCATCTGTGGACTCGTTCCCTCCATCTGTGGACTTGTTCTTCCATCTGTGCACTTGTTCCTCTATCTGTGGACTCATTGCTCCATCTGTGGACTCGTTCCCTCCATCTTTGGACTCGTTCCTCCATTTGTAGACTCATCTCCATCCATCGTGGACTCGTTCCTCCATCTGTAGACTCGTTCCTCCATCTGAAGACTCATTCCTCCATCTGTGGACTCATTCCCTCCGTCTTTGGACTCATTCCCTCCATCTGTGGACTCGTTCCCTCCATCTTTGGACTCGTTCCTTCATCTGTGGACTCGTTCCTCCATCTGTGGACTCGTTCCCTCCATCTTTGGACTCGTTCCTTCATCTGTGGACTCGTTCCTCCATCTGTGGACTCGTTCCCTCCATCTGTATACTCATTCCTCCATCTGTGGACTCATTCCCTCCATCTGTGGACTTGTTTCCTCCATCTGTGGACGTGTTCCCTCCATCTGTGGACTTGTTCCCTCCATCTGTGTACTAGTTTCCTCCATCTTTGGACTCATTCCCTCCATGTGTGGACTCGTTCCTCCATCTTTGGACTCGTTCCTTCATCTGTGGACTTGTTCCATCCATCTGTGGACTCGTTTATCCATCTGTGGACTCGTTCCCCCTCTTTGACTCGTTCCTGCATCTGTGGACTTTTTTCCATCCATCTGTGGACTCGTTCCTCCATCTTTGGACTCGTTCCTCCATCTGTGGACTCATTCCTCCATCTTTGGACTTGTTTCCTCCTCCATCTGTGGACTTGTTCCCTCCATACTTTCCATCCTCTTTCCTCCTCCATCTGTAGACTCGTTCCCTCCATCTGTAGACTCATTCCCTCCATCTCCATCTGTGGACTCGTTCCCTCCATCTGTGGATCTCCATCTTTGGATTCATTCCTCCATCTGTGGACTTATTCCTCCATCTGTGGACTTGTTCCCTCCATCTTTGGACTCGTTCCTCCATCTGTGGACTTGTTCCCTCCATCTGTGGACCTCGTTCCCCTCCATCTGTGGACTCGTTCCCTCCATCTGTATACTCATTCCTCCATCTGTGGACTCATTCCCTCCATCTGTGGACTTGTTTCCTCCATCTGTGGACTTGTTCCCTCCATCTGTAGACTTGTTCCCTCCATCTGTGTACTCGTTCCCTCCATCTTTGGACTCGTTCCATCCATCTGTGGACTCGTTCCCTCCATCTGTAGACTCATTCCTCCATCTGTAGACTCGTTTCCTCCATCTGTGGACTCGTTCCCTCCATCTGTGGACTTGGTTCTTCCATCTGTGTGTTCCTCTATCTGTGGACTCGTTTCCTCCATCTTTGGACTCGTTCCCTCCATCTGTGGACTCGTTCCTCCATTTGTAGACTCATTCCTTCATCTGTGGACTCATTCCTCCATCTGTGGACTCGTTCCTCCCTACATCATTCGTTCCATCCATCTGTGGACTCGTTCCTCCATCTGTAGACTCGTTCCTCCATCTGAAGACTCATTCCTCCATCTGTGGACTCATTCCCTCCGTCTTTGGACTCATTCCCTCCATCTGTGGACTCGTTCCCTCCATCTTTGGACTCGTTCCTTCATCTGTGGACTCGTTCCTCCATCTGTGGACTCGTTCCCTCCATCTTTGGACTCGTTCCCTTCATCTGTGGACTCGTTCCTTTCCTCCATCTTTGGACTCGTTCCCTCCATCTGTTACTCATTCCTCCATTCTTCCTCCATCTGTGGACTCATTCCTCCATCTGTGGACTTGTTCCCTCCATCTGTGGACTTGTTCCCTCCATCCATCTGCTGTCCACTCCTGTGTGGACTCGTTCCTCCCATCTTTGGACTCGTTCCCTCCATCTGTGGACTCATTCCCTCCATCTGTAGACTTGTTCCTCCATCGACCGTTCCATCTGTGGATTCCTCCATCTTGGATTCCTCCATCTGTGGACTCCTTTTCCCTCCATCCATCTGTGGACTTTCCCTCCATCTCGTTTTTCCCTCCATCTGTGGACTCCATCTGTTCCCTCCTCATCTTGATCTGTGACTCTGTGGTTTCCCATCTTATCTGTGGACTCATTTCCTCCGTTTCTCCATCTCATCTCGTTGGACTCTGTTGTTTTCCTCTCATCTTGTGGACTCGTTCCTCCATCTTCTCTGTGGATTCCTCCATCTGTGGACATTTCCCTCCATCTGCTTTGGATCTTGTCCTCCATCTGTGGACTGTTCGTTCCTCCTTTGGATCTGTGGATCTGTTGTTCCCTCCATCTTTGGACTCGTCCCTCCATCTGTAGACTCATTCCTTCATCTGTGGACTCATTCCTTCATCTGTGGACTTGTTCCATCCATCTGTGGACTCGTTCCTCCATCTGTGGACTCGTTCCTCCATCTTTGGACTCGTTCCTCCATCTGTGGACTGGTTCCTCCATCTGTGGACTCATTCTTCCATCTGTGGACTCGTTCCCTCTATCTGTGGACTCGTTCCTCCGTCTGAGGACTTGTTCCTCCATCTCTGTCCATCTTTCAGTCCGTGGTTGTCCTTCTCCGATTGGTTCATAGCTGTCAGAGGTTCCTCTACTTTTCTTCAGTCTCTGATTAGTTTCTCATCTCTCCAAACTTTTTGCTGCTCCATTACTGTTTTCAGCTGCAGATTTTATCATCTTCAATTTAAATTCTGCAGTAGAGATTTTTCTTTTTGGTCTCATATTTCTGTTCTCTCAGTCTTTATCGTTTATTCTTGTCATTTTTTTCTGTATCAGTGTTCAGTTGTCGTGAGTGTAGACGATGTCCTGTTGTTGTCATGGAGACATGGAGGATGTTTTTGACATATATGTCGCAGACAAACTACTACATGACTTATAGTCCAGAAAATACAATGTTATTTTCAACAAAGGCTCAGACTTTTTGGGCCAACAGATATAACAAACCAGTATCAACAGTTTTCAGGATGTAATCCTCAAACTCTACCATCACTGGTCTTTTAAACTGGTACAGCAGCGCCAGACCCAGTGGCTGCTGGAACATGTTATTGGAAGCTGCTGCATACGTTAATACAAAATCTGAATGTGCAATTGTCGCCTTAGTGCACAAGCACTTCATAGTTGCATTTGAAATACTGGCAAACTTTAGCTGATTTTTATTTTTCAAGACAGTTTTTTTTTTCTTTAAATCCTGATGTTTTGCTTCCAGATTGATGATTCTCATTCATTCATTTACCCTCTGGATTGAAACACACTGTCATAGGATAAACAACTTACATGGGTTTGGAATATGTTGCAGTTTAAAGTATGGAAATGCACACTTGCTCATGTTTTCTTGAACATGCAGAGCCACGGACCGTTAACAGAGCACAGTAGGGGTGACAGATTGTGTGTGTGCACGTGTGTGTGTGTGTATGTACATCAGCCACTAATTGGACTGAATTTAACGGAGCAACAAAAGACCGGACTCGAAAATTCCAGCTCTGGTTTGTACAGACTCTGCTTTGTTGTCCCTCGGGCCGCTGTTTGCTGTGTTAACAGTTATCTCCTCCTCTTTCTGTCACTGTCTCTCCCTCTCTCTCCCTCTCTCTTTCTTTTTGTGCGGCCTATGAAAGGCTTTTTGCCCCAAACGACGCGCAGTAACCCCGACTGCTCGGAGGCAGGCGAAACACAGAGGCCAGAACCTACGAGGGGCTTCCTACGCGTGAGTCCTTCTCGCTCCAAGAACAGAGATGGTGCTGAAGACCCGCCGGACAGGCAGGATGAACCCGACACCTTCAGCGACCTGGACCTCTGTTGTCACCGTCGTCGTCGTCATCTGTGGGAAGGTTGCTGTGCTCTTCGGTGCCGACGCTGAGTCTGAGGCTTTGGATGGATTTTTCTTTTGATCTCCAAAGCAGGACAAAGTTGGAGGACAGGGTGATGCTTGAGCTCCAGAGCTCCCAGGATGACGCCGCCGGCGGTGGCAGCTATGCCAACATACTGAGTACCGAAGAGCTGGAATGTAAGATCTGCTACTCGGCGTACAACTTGGGGGGTCGCCGGCCGAAGGTGCTGGAGTGCTGCCACCGCCTTTGCTCCAAATGCCTGATAAAGATCCTGGACCTGGGTGAGTCACCTCCTAACGACCTTGGTTTGTCCGTTCTGCCGTTATGTCACCAGATTGCCAGGGGAGGCCGCGGGCAGCCTGCCGGACGACTGCAACCTGGTGGCGACGCTGGCCCTCCACAGGAGGAACCAGAGGAACTACGGCTTCCACCAGGACGCAACAACGGAGCTGCTCCTCAGCCCCCGCCGCCTGAGCTCCTTGATGGGCGGCAGCTCCCCCTTGATGTCCCCCTCCTCCAACGCGTACTCCACCATCCGGAGCTCCCCAAATTTCGTGGTCATCACTGTCATGGAGCCCCCGCCGGCATCTATGCCCACCCAAGACCTGCACCGGCACCCGTGTGATTCTGGCACACCGGACCGGAGCTTCCGCTCGTCCAGCCTGGACTCCATTGCGTCCATCACCCAGGGCTGGACCGTCTGGAACTGCGCAGCCCTCCTGTGCCAGACCTCCGCCCGGGCGCTGGTGTGGGTGCTGGGGCTGCTGTACTTCAGCTCGCTGCCGATGGGGGTCTACCTGCTCATCATGCAGAGGACGACGGTGGGGGTTCTGCTGGTGAGCTTGGTTCCCGCCAGCCTCGTCGTGATCATGATCTACGGGTTCTGCCAGTGCGTCTGCTACGAGCTCTGGGAGTGCATGCCGCCGTAGCACATAAATGGGCGACGCTTGACTTCACTGACGGGGACGTTACGGTGCAACCAGCCATGTGGAGACTTACTGGAAGAGCAGAACATTTCTTTCCTTTATTAAGTTGGTCCTTGTTGTGGAGGCTGATGGCTGCTGGCAGGAATGATCTTCTGTTGTTGTATTGTCTTCAATAACTCCCTGTCTCCATCCCTGAAGGCTTTCTTTTTGATGTTCAACAGCTTTTTCAGGTCTCTGGTGATCCAGGGTTTGTTATTGGGGAAGCACCTCACAGTTTCTTGTTGGAACGATGCTGTCCACACAGAAGTTTATATAATCTGTCCACACACTCAGTCATGGCGTTGATGTTGTCTCCATGAGGTTCACAGAGGACATTCCAGTCCGTAGCCTCAAAGCAACCTTTCAGAGCATCTTCAGCTTCATTAGACCAGGTTTTGATAGTTTTTATGATCACTGGTTGCTGCTGAACGATGGGCTTGTAGGTGGAGGTGAGAAAAACCAGATTATGGTCAGATCTTCCTAAAGGTGGCAGGGCAGAGCAGCTGTATGCATTTTTAATATTTGCATAAAATAAGTCCAATGTCTTATTTTCTCTGGTGGAGCAGCTGACAAACTGTTGGAATGATGGTAAAGCTGTAGAGAGGGAGACATTGTTGAAGTCTCCAGAGATCGCCATAACTGAGTTTGGATACTGTGTTTGCAGCCTTGCAATAACGGAGCTGATGACATCACAGGCTGCGTCTGGAGCGATACCAGGTAGAATATAAACCGCTACCAGAATAACACAGGTAAACTCTCTGGGTAAATAATAAGGACGGAAACTCACAGCTAACAGTTCAAGGTCCCTCGTGCAGATCTTCTCCTTGACGGTGACGTGACCAGGATGACACCAACGCTGGTTAACCAGCACCGCAATCCCACCTCCCCTCAGCTTCCCGCTGAGTTGCTTACTGCGGTCTTCACGGACCGTCTTAAAGCCGCGAACAGACACGTTACAGTCCGGGATGTGTTCATGCAGCCACGTCTCGGTGAAGCACATGAGACTACATTCTCTGTATTCTCTCTGGGACCTGGTTAGCATCTCAAGCTCGTCTGTTTTGTTAGCTAGCGATCTGACGTTACCCATCACAACAGTTGGAAGAAACGGTTTAAATCTCCACCGCTTTTCTCTCTGCTTCACTCCTGCCCTGCATCCTCTTCTCTTTCTTCTCAACTCCATCGGGATTTGTCGTGTTATTTCACTGCCAATCCTCATTTTAGAGAGTTTTAGCAGTTGATCATGACTGTAAACAAGTCCAGCGTTGTATAAATGTTGGCTGATTTTAAAAATTACTGAGCATTGCAAAGTAGGGATATGCAACTACATGGGAACAAAAAAAACCTCAACTTGCTTTTAAACGTAATGCTGGTGTAGCTTAAAGGTGCATGTGTAGGCTCTTCCTGATTGTGCTAGCATAATTTTTGACATCATCTGAGGAATTGAGCATAATTTTTGCCCTTTTTCCAAAAGTAGCACTGCTAGCATAATCCGTATATTTTCTTGTCTTAATAGCACAATTTTAGAATAAATCAAGAAACTAAGAGATTATTCAATGTTAAATTTGTTATCCAGGGCTTTGTCAGAAACTGCATGGTATAGTTTTCACTGTATTTGTTTTTATTTGTTTTGAAACCCAGCGCGCGCTGCTAGGGCGCGCACAGTTCGTTGTTTGCTCGAAATTTGCATACATGGTAACTGGAGGCCATTTTAGTGCAAAACCTTGCGCAAACTGTGTCACGCTCTGCTACATGCGATGGTTAGCAAGCTATCCGCAGATAGTTATCCACCACACTATCCAGGCTTTGTGCAACCTATTTTTGTTCGCTGGATAACTATCCGCTGGATAGCAGATTTATCCGCCGTATAGGCCTAACCACCGGATAGTTACCCAGGTTTTGAACAACTGGGCCCAGAACGTCAGGCCAGGGTTAATAAAATACATTTTCAAACTTGTCTTGTGAGTTGTGAAGTTTGTGCACAGAATAATTTTTTTTTAAAAGTAGCATAATTTTGAAAAGCGAGCATAATTTGAGCATAATTTGGGCAAAAAACGAGCACTGCCACTAGCATAATATGCCACTTTTACTAGCACAATCGGCAAATGCCTATGCATGAGGCAAAGGACCCACTTAACAAGAAATGAGTTGAAACTTTAAACGATCACTAGTTATTTTCAATAAATCACATGAATCAAGTGAAGAATTGAAGAATGTCGGTTGTTTGGTTTTTTTGGCCGAAAATCGTGATATATTGCCAAATCAATTTTTTTTCACACCCCTACCGGTCAGTGACACGATAGTGTCTTAAAAAAATATTCTCTCAGAGGAAAAGATGGACAAAAGGTCGACCAGCCTGCACAAAAAAAAAAAAAAACTGTCTACAAGGTATGAAACATTTCCAGAACAATTTTCCCGTAGTGTAAAACTGACTTTTATTTTATTTTCCCAGAGAGTATTGATTTTTCAGCCACGAGTATCAATATTTTAAGCTCCCTTCAAAACCCCCATGTCCTGCACGGGTGCTCTTTGTGTCAGCCGTATAATGCGTAACTGATGCTTTCAGTTCAATTAATTCAAACAAAGTCATTGGAACACTCACAAGATGTCACCAAAATCACTTTGTCCCTTTAAAATCTTTCAGAAAATGATGTTAATATATCTTAAGATGAATATCGATATATATCGTATCGTGAGCCGAATACCGTGTATCGTATCGTATCGGGATATTAGTGTATCGCTACAGCCCTACTCCTGGAGGCACCAGATTAAAAACGGACATAATTTAGTCACTCCTATAGGTCTCAGAATCCATAAATGCAGGTTAAAGCTACGTCATGCAAAGAAGAAGATACATGTGAGCGGTGTATGAATGTCTTTTTCAGGGAAGGCTTAACAGCGATGGAAACACATCAGGCGAAGTCGGCACTTGGTACCGAGCAGAATGAATGAATGAATGAATGCCGGTAGCTACTACAATAACTGGTGCGTCTCCCACGTTACGTCACAACTGCAAACCGCTGAATGCATTTTTGACAATATATTATACCATAATACTACAGGTTTGATTGATTTAAAAATGTCATGGTTGCTCTTCGTGGTGTTGAACTCTTACTATCAAATGCTTTGAGCTCTGTGTCAAAAATGTAGTAATTCTTGTAAGCCCCGCTGTTGCAGGCATGTGTATGTTTTAAAACGATGTAATCACAAGCTTTATTGGCCTTAAAGGGCCCGGTCATGTGCCCCGCCCCCGGCCCGTCAGTGACATGTTCCGCTGCAGTGTCTAGAGGTTTATTGCATTGAAAATAAAAGACTGTTCCCACTCGTTCCACATTCAGACCAGGTTCACTGTTTTTGGCAGAAGCCTTCAAGCTCATACTGGTTGGACTGGCAGCGTCAGTCATGTCCAGTCATGTCCAGACTTGGCTAATCTGGATGCCCTGATCTGTGCACGTATGAATGCATGGTTGACTCTTCCTGACTTAAGATGAGATTTTGCTACAATGTATACGATGTTTTAATTCAACTGCTTGGTTTTGCCACGTACTTGAGACTGGAATTTATCCCTTATGTCTTTTTAGGTTTAGATGATAAAATTCTTAATCCATCACATACTGGGATGATAAAATCATCCCAGTATGTGATGGATGTCTCAGGGAAAATCCCCAGTGGGGGAGCACTGTTGCTGTTTTTATTTTTCTACATTAAAAGCTCGGATGGAGCTCATTTGACATCGAAGGACTGGATTACAGAGCATCTGGCTGCGGCGTTAGAGCAGACACGTGTTGCGAAACACCGGAAAGAGGAGGGAACGTGTGACGTCGCTCCCGTCGTTAGCGTTTACGAATTCTGTCCGTGCACTAATTCCCTCGTTCAAGCAGCTCTGACCCTTAGCCTCAAACGGAGCATAAATGTTTTTCCTGAAGAAGAATTTAAAAAGAATAAACATTTATTCAAATGTTATGGCACTTTAGTTCATATGACAGCAGAACATTTAAATTAAAGTGACCTGTACACTACTTTTGAATTCATTATCTGATTTTGCGTATACAATGTGATTAATCGTGATGCCCTGGCAGTGGCAATAAGCTTTATTTTATTTGACATTTTTTAAGATGAGATTTACACTAAATATGTGTTACTGACAAGTGCTGATGTTAAAAGTGTTTGAACAACAAATGTTATGACACTTTAGTTCATATGGCAGCAGAACATTTAAATAAAAGTGACCTTTACACTACTTTTGAATTCATTATTGATTTTGAGTATACAATGCGATTAATCGTGATTAATCAGGGAAATAATGCGATTAATCGCAATTAAAAATTTTAATCATTGCCCAGCTCTAATAAAAATTTTTGCCCTATAGATTATGCAGAATAACCAAGCTGTGGTACATTCGTAGATTGATGCTGAGCCGATTTCTACGGAGCCCTTTAAGCACTGCTGGATCGAGATTAAAGAAATGCCATTGATCTGTTGCTAATTCTTTGACATTCATTGTGACAGGTAACTGACAAGTTACCTTCATGTGGGAGGAGCCAACTGAACTGCGTCCAGGTAGGTAAGTAGTGTTAGAAGAACCCAACACCCAGATGACTTGAAGATAGGGCTGAGTATTGGCAAGGACCTCGCAATACGATATGTATCATGATACTTGGGTCGCGGTACGATGTTATCGATATATGATATTGCGATATCACGATATATTGCGATATTCTACCCAGTTAATATCAAAATTAAAAGTAGAGATGAAAAATCAAGTTGCTGTATATGTTCATCAGATGATATTGATCATTCAGAGGACAAATAGAGTCAAAACAACATATTTATTGTTTATTATTAGTGTTTCTGAAAAATCGAAAAAAATCGATATTAGGAGTTGAAAAATCGATATTATATTGGGTGGCCGAAAATCGTGATATATTGCCAAATTGGGAGTTTCAAGCCTCCCATCCCTACCGTGGGCTGCTAGAGTCTTCTGTCCACCGCGAGCTGTTTAACCTGGTTTTGGTCACATGAATCGCGGTGTGAATGGTTGTGAAACCGTCTGGGGAGGAGGTTCAAGACTGCATCATAGGTGACTTAACTCTGGTGAAATCCGAGGCCTTTGACATTTGATACAGATGACTTCTTTTACTCCTCTTTCAAATGATCTGCCTTCAGATCAGTACACCATAGTCCATGCGTTTGTATAGTTGCAGTCCAGTTTCTTCGACGTAAAGGTCGGTTCTCCGCCCACTGCACTGGAACGCCGCAGGTTGACGAACCTCTTCTGAGTTCCTGCCCTTGTCACTGACAGCATCAGAGCCAGTGACTCAAAGAAACCAAACAAACCGATGAAGAAGTCTGGCTCTGTCCTGGGGACCGTTCTGGAGCCCCCTGAAGCTGATGGTGCAAAGGAGGATCCTAAATAAAACGAAGAACGTCACGGACGACCCTGAACACCCTCTACACAACACGGTGATTCAGCGTCTTCAGATCTGCTGCAGCACAGACCTGCAGGAGATCCTTCCTGCCCTCAGCAACAACCTTATAATGAATCACTGAGGAGACTTAGGACGACTACTGCAGCACTCTTCCCCACCTTCAACGATTAATACACTGTTTTTGAACTGAATTAAATGTTCTATTGGCAATAAAGTATGGGTTTATACCAGTGGTTCTTAAGCTTTTAATCCTGCATAGCACCTGAGTAACTGTTCAGCTCTCTGAGTACCACCATGATGACCAATTTTAACATATAGCCATATATACCTTCATAATTAGCTTTAAACACACAGGAGAGATGTTTATTCCTTATTGTGGTTATTTATTACCTGTATTGTTACAACTCTGTCCAACAATTCTCAAATCCTCATACAGAACAAAGTAAATTTATATATATTCTATAATATATATATATATATATATATATATATCTATATATATATATATATATATTAATATATATCTATATATATATATATATATATATATGTTAGGGATGTTCCTGGGGACTAATTTCCTTGTCGACTAAGCGAAAATTTTAATTAAGACTAGTCGACTAGTCTAAAAAAAAGGAAAACATATATCTTGCATATCTGGGTTGCATATCTTGCGAAGTCATTGTCGTGATGAGCTGCGTTATCCTCTCAGACCGGACGGGAGAACGCCGTCTCCGGGTAAACAATGTCAAATAGGCCTGAGTGTGGCTAGCACCGCTAGCATTAGCAGCCGTCGTCTCGTGCAGATTAACATCTAAATGCTTGAGTTGAATGTGGTTGCGCATTGCTCCAGTCGAGTGATTGTATGCCAGTTGTCTCTGACACAGTCTACATACTACCTTGTTTTCATTTTCTAGATTAAAGTACAGCCAAAACCGCTGGTTTTGCGAGAGGCCATCTTCCCACCGTGCCGTTTTAAAACTCCAGTCTACTCGAGCATTCCCGCGGAGAGGGGGACTGCTGTCTGACGGCTCTGTAGCCCCGACTAGTGGCGGGCGGCTGTATGACAGTCAGGGGTGCCGAAAAGGGGGGGTAAAGGATACGGATTATAGGGGCCCATGATTGAGGGGGGCCCAGAGAGGCCCCTAATGATGATCAAAAATAGCATCAACAAATTTCGCCGCTGTGTTGGGGGCCCGGTAAAGATTCTTTTCATGGGGCCCAAAATCCCTAGCGGCGCCCCTGATGACAGTTAAGCGGCCTTGTACATGAATAAAACACAAATTGGTTTAAACGACTAATATTTCTGGTGCCGACTAGTAAGTGGGCGGACGTTTAATCGTTTAGATGACTAATCACGCGCATCCCAAATATGTATATATATATATATATATATATATAGACACAAAAGGGTCTCTCTCTCTCCTCTCTACTATATATATATATATATATATATATATATATATATATATATATATATATATATATATATATATATATATATTAGGGCTGGGCCAAGTTAACACATTATTATCGCGTTAACTCATTAATTTAATAACACCGACATTTATTTTATCGTGCACTAACGCATGTTGCTCACATGCTTTTGTTTTGAAAAGTCTGTTACTGGCTGCTGCGGAACCGGAAGACAATTGGCAGCTAAAACAGACATGGAGAACGGTAAAAATCAGTGAACTTTACAGTTCGTGTAGCAACTCGGGTAGCAATATTAACAATTCTGTCTGAAAAAATAAAAATTCTGGACTGCAACAAAACGTTGTCGTCATTCCTCCATGTTCCATCAGATCTGCTCCATGTGTTCACTGTCCTGCTGTTCTCTAGCTGGTTACTGCAGTGCGGCTCCATCTAGTGTCACAGATGTGTAATGACAACAGAAAGTCGGGTCCTCAATTATAAAACAAATTAAGTTCTGTTGCCCATTTTTTTAATTTCGTATTTTTGATCCAAGACTAAAATTGAAATATAAAAAAAACAGGCATTTTTTTTTTCCGTTTTTTTTGTGTTAGATTAAAAACGAGAAACGTAATAAAATGTCACTTTTTAATTTTTCTTAATTTTTGATTGACAATTGAAAATGGAAAGAACAAATGATACACAAATTGATTAAGTTACTGAACTTTAACATGGACATTTTCATTTTAAAGTTCTCCCAGATGGAAGATTCAACAGAAACAAGGTTATTTGTAACCAGTGTTGGGAATAACGCCGTTAAAAATCACGGCGTTACTAACGCCATTATTTTTTCCCAGTAACGGGTAATCTAACTAATCACCATTTCAAGCGTTACAACGCCATTACCGTTACCAACAGTAAAATGTGGCGCGTTACTATACACTGATATATCTAATTGCTGTTATCCGATCTGGCTCACTCAGCCCAGCAGCCACAGGAGCTACAAATAATTTTTTTTTTTCCTTTTTCTGATTGACGTTCTTTGGTGAGGGGGGGGGAGGGCTGACAGACCCATAAGTGATGAATCATCACTTACACCATCATCACTGATGATGGTGTTACAAACGCGACGCAAACAGCCCCACTTGAGATGCAGGAATGGCGAGTCCGGAGCGGTCTGTCGAGGGAAAACTGGCGTTTTCGGGATGGAAATATAAATACTACTTTAACCTCAAGCTGTCGGACGAGAAGTTTGAAAAGCTGCTGCTTTTAAGAAACAATCACTGGTTTAATGACTAGGATGAGTGTCAGGAAGGACACACATGGGGTGCGTTTACATGGGAAGTTTAATTCCTCTTTAATTCAGAATTAAAGTTAAAGCCGAATAAAAGTTACCATGTAAACACTTAATTCCATATTAAAATGTCAATTCCGAATTAACTTAATTCCGAAGTAAGTGGCTGGTTTATTCCCATTTTAATTCCGCATTAAGTAATTCCGCGGTCATGTTTACACTCATTCCTGTTTAAATTAATTCCCGTCTTTCTGCGCATGCTCGTTCTCTTGCCCGTCTGTCGCAATGACGCTTATATTCCGGCAGCACGCAGTAAACGGTGTTCAAGAGCAGAGACGATTTATTTAATAAATAACTTGGAGGAACTGGAAATAATTAAAAGAACAGATGGCAGGAAACATAAAAATTGTGAGCTTTTTAAAGTTGTAGCGGCCAGGTTAAATGAAGGAGGTTTAGCAGATAGAGACGCCACCCAGGTCAAAAATAAGTGGAATGTTGTTGCTAACCGAGTTAGCTAAGTTTGTTTTCTTCTGGTAGATGTAAAGACGTCCGCCCCCCCATCCAATCAGAACCCTTCCCAACCCCCAGACCTAAAGCGGAGTTGGATAAAGCCGAACTAACGTGTTTTCCATGTAAACCTTAATTCGGAATTACTACTTCCATGTAAACTCAAAGGAAAATAGTTTAATTCAGAATTATTTAATTCCTAATTTTAATTCCGAATTAAAAAAACATCATGTAACCGCAGCCATGGACTCACTTTCCCACAGAGCTGCTGTTTTAACAGAAGCCAACAGAAAGTTGAGAAGTGTTCAGAGTATATGGATGTATGAATAAATGTTTAGGAGCTAATGTTGGATTTGTCCATATCTTTCTCTTCAGTTCTAATTTAAAAGAACAGTCATTGAAAAATTATTAGACCGCCATTTTTTCTTCACTTTCTTGTTCATTTTAATACCTGGTACCACTAAAAAGATCATCATGTGACTCCCCCAAAAAGGACAGAAAAGAAAAACATTGAAGGTTCATTGCACTGTTTTGGACCAGTACAACGCCCATAGCTATTGATGTAAAAACTTTAAGTGATTTAGGTTTAGTTAATCAAGAAAACCATGTCAAAAGACCAATGGCAAGATATCCAGCTCGATATATCAAATATCAGCTCTTAAATAAAACTTATGAGCAATTTTGTGGGTTATCGTTATGTTTGTCCAAACAAATGTACCTTTAGTTGTACCAGGCATTAAAATTGAACAAAATAAGGGTAGTCTAATATTTTTTTTTTCCATGACTGTATATTGTTAAACTGTTTACTTTTTGTTTTGAGGAAAATACTTGAAGTAGGCCTACAGTATGTCCCAGTTGTCTGTAGCTTTGTGATAGTTTGACCTTCCGAATTAACAGTACAAAGAGTGTAAAGCATTTTATTAACTAAATATTAAAAATTTAAATGAAGTACCGTCTATGCTGTTCTACTCTATGCAACTGGCCTGTGAAAATCTTTGACATATTTGAATTTTTTTTTTTAGAAAAAGTAACGCAATAGTTACTTTCCCTGGTAACTAATTACTTTTATGAAGGAGTAATTCAGTTACTAATTCAATTACTTTTTGGGGAAAGTAACTAGTAACTATAACTAATTACTTTTTTTAAAGTAACTTGCCCAACACTGTTTGTAACAGTGCAGCTCCATCTAGTGGCACAGATGTGTAATGACAACAGAAAGTCCAGTCCTCAATTATAAAACAAATTCAGTTCTGTGGTCCGTTTTTTCATTTCGTATTTTTGATCCAAGTCTAAAATTGAAATATTAAAAAAGAGGCTTTTTTTGTTTTTTGTGCTAGATTAAAAAAATGAAAAATGTAATAAAATGTCACTTTTTAATTTTTTTTTTTGATTGACAATTGAAAATGGAAAGAATGAATGATACAGAGATTGGTAAAGTTACTGAACTTTAACATGGACATTTTCATTTTAAAGTTCTCCCAGACGGAGGATTCAACAGAAACAAGGTTATTTGTAACAACTGACAAGTTGAACTCCCCGTTAAAAGTTTCTGCTGTTACCTCAGAAATTACCTGTTTTAATGTGGATCAGGATTTTGTTGGTAGACTTTTTATTTTTTATAAAAAAAACAGGATAACATTAATGCCCTGGCAGTGGCAATAAGCTTTATTTTATTTTACATTTTTAAGATGAGATTTAAACTAAATATGTGTTACTGACAAGTGCTGATGTTAAAAGTGTTTAAACAACAAATGTTATGGCACTTTAGTTCATATGGCAGCAGAACATTTAAATAAAAGTGCACTTTACACTACTTTTGAATTCATTATTTGATTTTGCATATACAATGCGATTAATCGTGATTAATCAGGGAAATCATGCGATTAATCGCGATTAAAAACACACGCACACCTCATGATGATGACTGGTTGTTTTGACTCCAACTTGCAAAACTCCTGATAAGTTCTTCGTGTGCAGATGTAACGCCTGCCGCACACTCAGCGCCGCTCCGTCGACCGACCTCACGCTCCCATAGGAAGTGAGCGGAGCCGCCGGCAGCCAATCACATCCGCGGACGGCGCTCCGACAACAAACAAAAGATCGAAGCTAGCCGTTGCTCCTGATACTTTGCTCGGTCCGTCTGGCGCAACATTACCGGCGACTTTCGCTCCCACCGCGGACCTCTCCGCCCGTGTTTTGACCGCTCGCTACGGGCCCCCCGCACCGCAGACGAGACTGCCGCCAGTGTCCGTGTTCGTGGATCCGTGTCGGCTAATGTCAGCCTGAGCTATCGCGGCGACCGCTTCGCCTTTGCTGGCCGAGCTAAACGCATTAGCCGGGCTAGCTGCTCGGCTTGCCTGATAAACCTCCTCCTCCCTCCTGTTAAAAAAAACAAACAAACAAGCAAACAAAAAAAAAACTTGACACTGACGGACCCCGGTGGTTCTGGCTTGTTACTAACAAGCCATTTTACCAAAAACCGCGTCGTAGCCATGTCCGGACAGTCGACGGGCTGCGGGTTCCTGATGTCGGTGGTCGTCCACGGAGACTCGGCTCTCAACGAGCAGGAGAAGGAGCTCAGCCAGCGGCTCCGGCGGCTCTACCCGGCCGTTAACGAGAGCGAGACCCCGCTGCCCCGCTCCTGGAGCCCGAAGGACAAGTTCAGCTACATCGGGCTCTCCCAGAACAACCTCCGTGTGCACTATAAAGGTATGACACGACGGCGCACTCGAGTTTATCGCACTTTTTATTCTCCTCCTCCCCCCGTTAATCGCCCAGCGCTAACGTTAGCCTAGCTTAGCTCCGCCGCTAGTGGAGCTAAGCTAGGCTAACGTTAGCCTAGCTTAGCTCCGCCGCTAGCGGACCAACGTGAGCTCGGCTAACCGCCGTGGCTAAAAACAAAGTGGGCTCGGCTGGTAACCTCGTCAACAACAAGACAGAGGACATCTTGCAGCCCAGCCAGCTGGCGAGCCTGAGCCGCAGCCAACCCTGACCCGCTGGCTCGCCAGCTTAGCCGCCAGTTTGTGTCAGCTTCAGCAGCCGGAGAAGAGCTGTTTTAACTAACGGGCTCGTTTCGAGCCTCGGGTTTTAACATAAACCAGGGTTAGACGGCCGCCTGGCAGGCTGGTGCAGCGCTGTTAAATGCCAGGGAATAAACACACCGTCACGTATCAGGAGGTCATCTGAATTGTTTGCCTTCCAGTGAAGTAGCCGTTGATAACAGGATGGTTATCGGGCCGCTTTGACATTCTGGTCGGACTAGTTTATTAGCAGAGCTGCAGTCAGGGGTTTTGGTGCAGGCCTGCAAGAAAGAGCTATTAAAAAAACAAAACAAGAAAAAAGGTGTTACTGTGCTTCCTGGGTGTGTTCTACTATTCTAGGTCTGCCTGGCTCTCTACACACACTCTTCTTCCTTGTTGCATCTAGAATGTTCTGTCTTTTATGGAGCAGATTGGTCTGAATGTCATCCAACTGTTATGTAGATGAATTATACAAAACTTTTACACAAACCTCCTCCAAGGAGCACATAACCCCTCCTTAAAGTCCCACTTCCTAAAACAGTACATTTCAGAGTTGGTTTATGTATATATATAAATTATGGCGTGTCCTATTTTTTTGTATTTATTTATTTATTTTTTTAGATTTAGCTCTAGTTGGCTTTAAAACTGTAAAAACTATTTGCAAATAACACACCATTCTGCAGGCCAGTTGGTCAAGATATTAGTAATTAGAACTACTACACGATTATATATTATTATTGCACCCAGCCCTACTACCCAAGATCAGAGTTAAAGTATGTTGAAGTATTAAAATTTTAGACTGCCTACATTTTATATATATTAGGGGTGCACGATAACTATCGGGCCGATAAGTCCGATATCATGACGAATAGCCCCAATAACATATATATGTATATTTATATATATATATATATATATATATAATGTCAACACGGCAGTGCCTCGCTCCCTCTGAGCCTTAAATGACCGGCAGTGAATGTTATGTTCAAGTAACGTCAGCATAATCAGAAAAATGAATTTTCAAATCAGGAAAATCAAGAATACCCCCTCATGCCAGAAAACACCTTGTTAGCTCGGTCATAATTTTGGTAGTTACTGACTTTAATTGATATTCGCAGTATTTTCCCTCATGTTACTCATAAAAAAAGAAAATAGAAAAGTCTGAAAGAACGACTAGCAAACGAGGGAACGTGGGAATTTACGTTACACCTTGAATGCAGCCTGCAGCACAGCGTGTTGATTACAACAAACATGGCGGCGTGGAACTGCGTTAAAGTTTCAGAAGAAGATAGTTTGGTGGTTATTTGTGATGAGTGAATTCTACGAGGAGGGAAGCACAAGCTTTAATACGTAAAACCCGATCGGCCACCTACAACATAACAATCGCTTCCATGGAGTTTTGAAATCGCGCTAACGTGAGCTAATGCTAAGGTGCGCAAGCCAGTAGCAGTCTCCCCTCCCCTCTCCTTCATTTCTCTCATCTAAAACTTCCATGAGATAAAAAAAAAAAAAAAAAACAGAACTACTGAACCTCATTTACTTTAATTAAAGGTATTAATTTAAATGGAACCACAAGCCAAAATCCTTTAAATGTTAATCTTTTTCAGTTAGTAATTCTGATGCATGTATTTCCATCAGTTCAAGGAGCCTTTATTCTTTTATATCAGTTAGGGATACACATTTTGGATTTTTTTATGACCGTTAATCGACGCCCTTTAATGACTAATAACCGTTAACCGATAAGTCCGGGAGGGTTGGATGCCGCGATGTTGCGCGCGTTGTCGTGGACGCATGCGGACACTTCCCCGTGTAAACTCTCACGGCAATGGGTCGCCGTCAGCTTGTCGCAGAGATGCCGCCGTCACTTTTGATTTATACTAGCGCGGTCTCCGCTATGTTATTCCACGGCAACGCAAGAGCGACAATCACGAACTAGCTAAACTTACTAAACTTATCTCTTGGGTTTTTCCACTTCCTTACCATCTCGGCCGTATCCAGACCCACATTCATCACTATCTCCCTCCATGAATTACTAGAATATGTGCTGTCTTTGTAGTGTGGAGAACCAGAATCGTACAGATGTGGGTACTTCCTCATTTTTTCCATGACGCGCTCTTTTCTACGCGGATGTAGAATTGACCAATCAGAGGCCTATTGCACGTGTCGACACGCCCCCATGAGTTGATTGAATTACGTAGCTTAAAAACAAAATTGACCGTTAGTATTAATCGGTTAGCGTTACTGTTATCGGTTAACGGTTAAACAGTTAACCATGTGCATCCCTAATATCAGTCAGTAATGAACCTTATTTAAGTTAATGTGAGATATCAAATAGGTTTGTTTGATAGCTTTACGAAAATGTTTGAGAGGCTTGACAATAGTTTTTTCTTTGGAAAAAATAAATCTGTTAATTTACAGTCAAAACAATTTTTGACTTTAATCACAACTGTGGTCAACATACAGGACTAGAAGCTGCGTTGCCAGGTGGGAAATGTAGGATTATCGTACCAGAGACTCAAAATTATCGTATTTTGAGAAAAATTATCGTACATCTGTCATAACCAAAATAACAGGCCCAATGATGCGCTATAGTCAAACCTAATCACTCTAGTGTTTGGTCAGCTTCGCCCGCTATTGTTCAGCCCATTCAGCCTGTCATGCTCGTTGTTCTGAGACAAACATTCGTATCTCACGCTCAGCAAAGCACGATTGGCTGGAAACATGTCACATGGGAACAAATGTCTTCGGGGTTCACCAAACAAAAAAACTGCAGACAATTGCGGCAGGCAATAATGTGAAATAGTCAAATTATCGTACATTCCTTAGCTTGTTTTGTATTTTTTGTAATCAGGAGCAGATGGGTACCTCCTTAACTAACAGGTCCAATGGGTTTTTACTGTACTTCCATTCTCTTTTTGGGTTAATCGGAAAAGAGGTAAATCCTTTAAAAGACAGTTTTATATCCGTCTGGGGCTGTTTCATGCAGTAGAACCTTGACTGCAGGATCGAGTCATTATCGTCTGGTCAGTTTCAGATGGTCGTGGTGGGTGAGTCTGGTCCTGGTCTTGTCCTAGTCCTGGTCTGGATGGAGGTAGATGTGCAGAAATTAGGATTGTTGAATATCCCAGCATCATCACATCTACCTGTCCGTCCAGGTAAAGGGGCTCCAGCCCCTCACGTGTTCCTGTACAGACTCTGCCTTCATGTTTCCCTTTAACTCAGAGATCTGAAGGTTTTTTAACTCGACTGAAGACTCTGAGATCTCCATGAAACCATCAGTTTGGTAGATGTAAATCACAGCCGATGCTTTTTAACGACACGGTTAGATTATGTCTGGTGACCTGGTTATGTTGGTCATTTCTTGACCTATTGGTCTAAACTGGTCATTGCAGCATTTAAAAAAAAACCCCCCCTGTCAGTCTTAATTAAACTGTGTTTTCTACACTTTAAATGAAAATAAGCGATACCCGTCAGAATGATGGAGCCCTAATTTATGGACATTTGTTGGCGACAACGTGGCCTGAAGAGGATCAGAGCTGGGATTATTGATGGGTCCAGCATCTATCTGTGGAGGCTAATTTATCTCTAAGATTCATCACGTGAAAGCCAGGAAGTAGCTCTGTGTGTTTGAATCCAACATTTATGAACGTTGAGTAATCAGGACATTTATTACAGAAGAGAAGAGTTACTTTCTTTCAAACGTCCTCCAGTTAGTTCTGGTGCAACGACTCATTACTGAACTCACAGCGAAATATAAAATAAGACAGAACTCTAAAGTATGAAAATATCTCTCAAGAACATGTATAAAAATTAGGGCTGTCAAAGTTAACGCGTTAACGCGTAATTAACGCAAAATAATTTTAACGCAACTAATTTTAACGCAACTAATTTTTTTAACGCGCGTTAACGCGACACAGCCTGGCCGTGTACAATAGTAAAGAGGAGAGTAGGTTTAATGAGCCTCGGGCCCCGCCGTAGTTGTAGTCCTGTAGTCCTCCGTAGTCCTGTCAAAACAGGAAGTCATGCACTGACGTCGATGTCCATGCCGCAGACAGACAGACGTAAACAAACTATTAGCAGTAGTTGGATACAAATAATAAATGGATACAAAAGATACTATTTTGAATGGTAAGTTCAGCTTCAAAACCTTGCCTGATGGCTAACTCCACAAGATAAATGTTGTTTGTGTTTGCTGTCGATGTGAATTTAGTTACCACCGGAGTCCGGTCACTTGACGGCTAATGAGAGCGCTGATGCAGAGAGGCCCCCCCCCCCCCGTTTGAAGCAAATAAACGGAAATATTTTGTATGAAGAACATAAGATAAAATATTGAGTATATATATATAATATATAATGGATTTGGCATTGTAGCAATAAATAAACATGCATTTGTTTTGCATAAGGCAAGCATTTGTGTACTCTCATATTAGGCAAGGCAACTTTATTTGCAACTTTATTTGCAATTCAATTCAAAGTGCTTTACAGATGCAGTCACAAGAAGGCAAATAGAATCATTCCATACAAGCATAAAAATAATCAATAATAAATAAAAATTAATTAATGAAAAAATTAATTAATTAAATTAAAAATGAAGAGTGCAGATAAAATCCTTCCAGTCATCATCTTCACATCTAAACAGAACTGTTTTCAGTCTGGATCAGAACATTGTCAGAGTTCAGGTCTGTCTCACATCTTCTAGAAGACTGGTCCAGATTTTAGGAGCATAAAACTGAAATGCAGCTTCACCTTGTTTAGTCCTGACTCTGGACACCAGCAGGAGACCAGTACCTGAGGTTCTCAGAGTCCAGGTTGGTTCATATGGATCTAACATGTCAGAGATGGACTTTGGGGCCATGAAGAGACTTGAACACAAGCAGAGCTGTTTTAAAGTCTATTCTCTGAGTGACAGGAAGCCAGAGACCTCAGGACTGGACTAATATGGTCATATTTCCTGGTTCTAGTCAGGACTCGTATTAATAAGAGTAATACAACTTGAAAAAGATCTGTATAAGGTAGATTTAGAACAGATAAAAATATGCGATTAATTTGCGATTAATCGTGATTAACTATTGACAGTCATGCGATTAATCTGATTAATTATTTTGAGAAATTGACAGCCCTAATAAAAATATATAAACTGTACAGTTAGACTGTTGTTGCTTAAATAAACAGTGGTTTAAATGGTCTGGATGAGAAACATGTCCGAATGAATATCTTTGTAAGAATCTGTTTAACTGGAATAATAGAAATACTGCATTACATTTTCCCCTTTGCTGCATCTCATCAATGGGTTGTTTTAAATGTAATTAAAAAAAGAAAGAGAAATGTAGTTTAAACTTGAATAACAGCAGGACTTGATGATGACAGTTTAGTTTTGGAAAATAACACAACAGTTTTTGATGTCAGAACCTGCAGAAATAATCCACATTAACACTAAACTACAGGGCTGGATGACGATTTGAAATAATTAAGATTATGTCACTGATTAGTGTGAAACTAAACTAATTAAAAAAAAAACACTTCCTAATTAGAGCTGAGCTGAGCCGCGGGTATCGATATTCTAAGCTTCTTTCAAAACCCCCGTGTCCCACCTTTAAAAGCTTGCAAGCAACAATTTGCACTGTTTAAATAAATAAAACTATTTTTCTCAACAAATCTTTTATTCATTTTGTCCAGCATTTGCAAGCTGCCTGTCAGCCATATAATGTGTAATTGATGCTTTCAGTTCAATTAATTCAAAAAAAGTCATTGGCCACGGTTACATGATGTTTTTTAATTTGGAATTAATAATTCCGAACTAAATAATTCCGAATTAAACTATTTGCCTTCGAGTTTACATGGAAGTAGTAATTCCAAATTGGGGTTTACATGGAAAACGCGTTTGTTCGGCTTTATCCAATTCCGCTTAAGGTCTGGGGGTTGGGAAGGGTTCTGATTGGATGGGGGGGGCGGACGTCTTTACATCTACCAGAAGAAAACAAACTTAGCAACAACTCGATTAGCAACAACATTCCACTTATTTTTGACCTGTGTGGCGTCTCTATCTGCTAAACCTCCTTCATTTAACCTGGCCGCTACAACTTTAAAAAGATCAGAATTTTTATGTTTCCTGCCATCTTTTCTTTTAATTATTTCCAGTTCCTCCAAGCTATTTATTAAATAAATCGTCTCTGCTCTTGACCACCGTTTACTGCGTGCTGCCATCTTGAAACTTTGTTTTGAAAACAAGCCCAGCGCGGAATATATAAGCGTCATCGCGACAGACGGGCAAGAGAACGAGTATGCGCAGAAAGACCGGAATTAATTTAAAGCGGAATGAATGTATACATGACCACGGAATTATTTTATTCAGAATTAAAATCAGAATAAACCAGCCACTTACTTCGGAATAAAGTTTAATTCGGAATTGACATTTTCGTATGGAATTAGGTAGAGATGTCCCGATCCAGCATTTTGAACTTCCGATCCGATACCGATATTTATTTGTACTTCCGATCCGATACCGATATCTGCCGATACCGATACCGGCCTATCTGAGCATGTATTAAACTTTAAAGCCATTTAACCAACTAACTTTGTTGTCAGACTCATGCTGAATAGGGTTTTACTCCTGATAATAACTAGCCAGCTGAATTAGGTGCATTTGAATAATACACATTGGTTGGTAACGAGAAACGGACCTATTTATTTAACAAATCAACACAAAATAGACAAAATGATAAATAACAAACAGAAATGGCATCAGTAAACCACGGCTTTACAAGCCATAAGTGCAGATAATAGTGTTAATTGTATTAAGCAAACACAACCTGAGTTTAACCGTCTATTAACAGCATTAGTACCTGTGCTTTGACACTGTTCAGTGGCAGTTTGTCACGATTCCCAAACGTCCCAAACGGGGGGGGGGGGGGGGGGGGGGGGGGGGTGGTGGAGAGGAGCTCGAGTTGTCTCGCGCGGGGGGCGGGGTGTTTGTGGCTGTGCACTGTGCCCGACAGAGAGAGAGCAGTGTTGCCAACTTAGCGACTTTGTCGCTATATCTAGCGACTTTCCAGACCCCCCTAGCGACTTAATTTGTAAAAAGCGACTAGCGACAAATCTAGCGACTTTTTCTGTTGATTTAGCGACTCACTGGCACTCAAACCGCTAGGTTTGAAGCCATCACTTGGCCGCTGATGGCTGCTGACTGCCTCGCAAGCCGCGCTTCTCTGTCTTTCTCTCTCTCTGTCGGGCACAGTGCACAGCCACAACCCAAACACCCCGCCCCCCACGCGAGACAACTCGAGCTCCTCTCCACCCCCCCCACCCCCCCCAACCCCCCCCCCCCACCCCCCCCGACACACACACACACACACAGTCCGTTCGTCCGTCCGTGTCCGTCCGTCGCATCTAGCGACTTCTGGCGACTTCCGGGACAGCCTCTAGCGACTTTTCTCATTGGAGAGTTGGCAACAGCTCGTGTGCTGAAGGTGTGCTGGAAAATGCGGACCGGATATTAGGGAAACACAGAGCAAGACCTGGAATGGGTTATCTGAATAATGCGCTGCGCGGTGTGCTGGAAAACCCGGAACGGACTTTAGAAAAAAACTGGATCGGGAGTCTGGATCGGCATTTTTAGGGCTTGCCGATCCGATACCGATCCGCATTTTTTGCTCATATCGGCGGCCGATCCGATCCAAATATCGGATCGGGACACCTCTAGAATTAGGTGTTTACATGGTAACTTTTATTCAGATTTAACTTTAATTCTGAATTAAAGAGGAATTAAACTTCCCATGTAAACGCACGGCCTGGAACACTCACAAGATGTCACCAAAATCACTTTGTCACTTTAAAATATTTCAGAAAATAATGTAAATGTATTGTTAGATGAATATAGATATATATCGCATCGTGAGCCGAATATCGTGTATCATATCGCGAGATCAGTGTATCGCTACAACCCTTATCTCGGTGTTACCGGGCAACTTGATCCAGAGTTGAACCTGCTGCTGAGACGATCCGTCAGCGACGGTCATCTGAACGTCGACGCTCATTAACCGATACTCATTAACCAATACTCAGGTTGTTGATGAACTGATTTCAGCTTGTGCTAGTGCTGGTGACACTTGGGTCACGAAATATTATCGCGATATCACGATATGTTGCGATATTCTACCCAGTTAATATCAAAATTAAAAGTAGAGATGAAAAATCAAGTTGCTGTATATGATCATCAGATGATATTGATCATTCAGAGGACAAATTGAGTCAAAAACTATTTGCTTCAAAACAACCTATTTATTGTTAGTGTTTTTGCACATTTAAGTGAATGAATTAATTTTCCTAAAAAATTGAAAGGAGCTGAAAGTCGATACATTGGGCGGCCGAAAATCACGATATATCGCCAAATCGATTTTTTCTCCGTCAGCAGAACTGAAGCGAGACGTCTGTCTGCTGCATTTTTCTCCTTTTTAATTCTAACTGGAGGAACCGTGATGGTCTGTAATAAAACGCTGTTTTGCATTTTTACCTCAAGGTCATGGCAAAACCCCCAAGGATGCGGCGTCTGTCCGGGCCACCCACCCCATCCCAGCTGCCTGCGGGGTCTACTACTTTGAGGTCAAGATCATCAGTAAAGGCCGAGATGGGTAAGAGATGAACATTTTAGAGAAGAGCAGCATTTCAGATGCTATGGATTTTGATTTAACTTTATTTTTTTTATCCCAGTAGACTGTGTGATGGTTTAAACATTTCTGTTCACAGTAAAATATCCCAGAAGTCACAGATTATACACTAGTTGTATTTATTTCCCCCACAGTTATAATGTTCCTTATAGTGAAACCCTGCCATCACACGGTCAGCAGGTGTTCGCCGACATCTGGAAACGTTCAAGTACTGACGTCCAGACGGCAGTTTGGAGGATGCGTATATGATTTAGTGGGAAAATGAACTTGCTTTAATTGGAAATGTCAGATTAATGCGTCGGTTCCAGGCTAAAGGCTGCACAGCAAACACCTGAATGTGTGCGACGGCTTGTTAAATTTCAGCTTGTTGACTTGTGTGAAGATGGTAATTCCTTTTTGTCATCTTATTCACTCTAAAATTATATTAAAAAAAAACATTGCCTGCAGTTTTCTTCTCCTCGTGGATGATAAATCTCTACCCTACAGGACCACGAGCAAGGTTACTGGCCTTAAATCCTGTTAATCATGTCAGCGGCCTCCAAACTCAACTATGATGACTAATAATGAGCTCATGTGAAGTGATGCACTTATTCTCAAAGAGAAACAAAAGCTGGACTTGCTGAAGATGGAGGTCTAGACAATCGTCCCACTGTGATCAAGCTGCTGCAGTTATTCATTAAAGACAGAAGCTTTCACTTTGAGACGTAGTCCGGATTGTATTTAGGGGTGCACGATAACCATCGGGCCGATAACAGGAAATCATGACGTCATTCCGATAAGTCCGATATCACGACGAATAGCCCCGATAACATATATATTTTTGTTAACACAGCAGTGCCTCGCTCCCTCTGAGTCTTGAATGACAGGCAGTGAATGTTATGTTCAAGTGACGTCGGCATAATCAGAAAAACGATAACTCAATCAGGAAAATCAAGAATACCTGCTCATGCCAGAAGACAACTCGTTAACTCGGTCATAATTTTGGTAGTTGCTGACTTGAATTGATATTCGCAGTATTTTCCCACATGTTACACATAAAAAAAGAAAAAAAAATAGAAAAGACTGAAAGAAGGACTAGCAAACGAGGGAATGTCGGAATTTACGTTATACCTTGAATGCAGCCTGCAGCACAGCTGCTGATCACAACAAACATGCCGGCGATTCCATGGAACTTTGTTTATTATTTTATATTATTTGTGACGGATCCTCCGAGCGAATTCTACGAGGAGGGAAGCACAAGCTTTAATACATTAAACCTGATCAGCCACCTACAACATAACAATCGTTTCCATGGAGTTTTGAAATCGCGCTAACTCGACCTAATGCTAACGTGCACAAGCCAGAAGCAGTCAGCAGCTGAAAGTTATCGGTTATTGGTTTTAGAAAACAGTTATCGTGCATCCCTACCTGTGTGCCATAGAGCCAACAGAGAAGCTGTGACTGCTTAATTATACACATTTGACATCAAGTGTGTCCTGAAGATGATGATGTCAGTATTGGATGTGTTTGTATCAGATGTAGATAAATGACTAACTGATGCGTCTGTCCCACAGGTACATGGGCATCGGCCTCTCAGCTCAGGGCGTCAACATGAACAGACTCCCTGGTAAGATGGCGTCCACCCTGTCTTTTGATTTGTGCCGGGGTTTCCTCTCTGTGGATTTAATTCTGTATGTGAAGGAGGCTTTGTTGGAGGAACTCTGCGATTATCTGATCCCGTCTGCCAGTTAGTTGTTGATCAGACTGTGTGAGTGTGTTAAAAGCTGCAGATGACAGGAAAAGGTCATCCCAGCGTTCCCAGTCCAACCCCACAGTTATATTTCCAGGAAAAACAAAAGCTGTTCGTAAATGATGGTTTTTGCTGCTGCATCACTGAAGAGGAAAAAGTGACAATAGCCAAGAGTTTGGCAAGTAACAACAAAAATACGATACAAGCTAATGTTAAACTTTGATCCCATTACTGCTAATTTCTCTGGGATGAGATGGTAACATCCCATCATCTCTGATCATCATGGTGCAGTTTGATTTAAGAAGGGCGAGGTTTTTAAAGTGGCAGCCAGACCTCGTTGGTATGAAAACGACAACGACACGTTGCCATCGCAGCGGTGGCGTCGTCGTCCGTGTCCTCCTCAGAGGTTATCAGGCCAAACAGAAACCAGACCGTCACCAGTCAGAGCCAGACCCTCACTGGAGCTCCAGCCTCTCTGTGCAAAGATAACAAGAGGGCAGATAAAACTCCACAGTCCCTGCTGATGGACTGGAGGCCCAGAGACGCGTACCAGCTGTGAAAACTGTATGTTAGGGTGCTGCCGAGTTGAGTGAATGGTGTGGAAGAGGCAGGATTGATCCTGCAGCTCAGCCTTCAACATCCTGCCTTCAGGTTTGACCCCGGTGCCGGCGGTGCTAAATGAGAGGCTAAGTCCTCCTTTACCTGTCCAGAGACCTGACTAACTCCCCTTCCTTACTCAAAGTTCAGATCCGTTAGTTTCAAGACTAACAACATGTTGAACTAGTGCTGGAAGATATGACCAAAAATTTATATCACGGTATGTCTTTTGAAGGCACAACTGGGTGTTAACCACATTTTCTAATCATTTAGAAGAATTGCTGCAATAAATTGGCTTAGAATTACCTATTTTACTGTCACGAGGAGTGAATATTGTAGAAAAACATTCATATCTACACTAGTATTAATACAGGTTTGCATGGCCTCACAAAATGATACTATTTACAAAGAGGTGGCACTCGTGATTCTAATTAAGTGAAGGAATCAGAATGATGATAGTTGCAGTTAAAATACAGAACCCTTTTATTTTTCACATTTTGCAAACGACTTGAACAAACATTTAGTAAAAAAATCAACATTAACTACACAATGTAAACATGGTGTTGTCTCCCGCGGCTACAGCTTTAGCTCGGCAACATTTGCAGATTATTGTAGTTATTATTGAATTTCCACACGACAGACACGGCTCCTGGTTTAGGAAGAAGTTCCTCAGTCTCATGTTGCCGTTCTGGAGCTTCCACTTCGAGACTTTCTCTGTTTGCAGCCATCACCGTTTAACCAGAAACTAGTAGCGTGTTGCGCCTCCAGTGCAACTGCAAAACAGTCCCCTGTCAAACAACGTTCTGCGGCACTTACGTTCCGCCACGCGGCGTTCCCAACGTTGTGTACGCTACAGTACAAACTCACCGGTATTACGGTATATGAAAAATTCATGTCATAAGAAAAATAAACACCGGTATTCGGTATGAACCGGTATACCGCCCAGCACTAGTTGGAACTATTGTTGCCGACGTGTAAACACTTTAAAAAACCAGCATTGTATATTCTTCCTAAATCATATTTTAGTTCAGCAGTGCAAAATGATCTACATAAAAAAAAAAAAGGAAAACAAAACTTGTTTAATGTTCATCACAGCTAATATGTGAACTTTGACTGCAGAGGAGAGAAATGAGATGGTTTATAAATGCTTAAACAGTCTTTAAAACAAGGAGACGGAGGTTTTTCTGCAGGAGCTGATATTCTGTCATATTTAAAGCATATTTAAATTTAAAAAATGAATTCCCACTTATTTATTTCACTGTCATAAAAAAGGGTTGAAACACCAGTTTCAGAGTCTTGGTTGCAGGAACAAGAACATTAGAGACATTGAGCGCTTTAGTTTTCCACTGACATTTGTCTTTCTTTTTTTTCTTTGTTTTTTTAAACGTCTCTCAGGGTGGGACAAGCACTCGTATGGTTACCACGGAGACGACGGCCACTCCTTCTGCTCGTCTGGCACCGGGCAGCCCTACGGACCCACGTTTACAACAGGCGACGTCATCGGCTGCTGCGTGAACCTCATCAACAACACCTGCTTCTACACGAAGAACGGCCACAGCCTCGGTGAGAAACTCAGCTGGGTTTAGAGCCGCGGCCGTCCTCCGGTCAGTGGGTGTCCTCTCCAACCTCTGGAGACACGATCCCATCATGGGATCGTTCACTGCTGGGGACTGAAACCAAGATCCCAGAGATCAGAAGGTCTTTTCAGGCCGAACAGGAATACCGTACCGCTGGTCCGCGAGAGTTTCCTGTCACATCTGATGAAGCGGAGCACGGCTCCACCGCGTGCAGTTTAAATATCTGACGTCCTCGGTTTTGATCATGTGGCCTAGTTTTTGCATTAATTCATTGTTTTATTGATTTTAAAACATTTGTCTTGGTAGATGGAGGAATTGTTTCTAATCAGACATTTTCTGAAGGAGTTTCCTTGTTGTCGGGAGTAGGGCTGTAGCGATACACTAATTTCACGATACGATATACATCAATATTCGTCTTAAAATACATTTACATCATTTTCTGAAAGATTTAAAGGGACAAAGTGATTTTGGTGACATCTTGTGAGTGTTCCAATGACTTGGTTTGAATTACCGTATTTTCTGGACTATAAAGCGCACCTGAATATAAGCCGCACCCATTATAACGAAATATATATTTTGTCACATATAAGCCGCACCGGACTATAAGCCGCTGGTATCCAGGCTGAGAAACACGCTGCGTCTGGTTCGCATCTGTGATTAAAACCTTACCTCTGGGGTGGGTCCGCTCAGAATCCTGAAATCCGCTGGGGAACCAACAGACTGACAGGACAAACTGATAAATCCAGGTGTGTCTGAGTAGCTACAATGGTCAGACACACCTGGATTAATCAGTTTGTCCAATAATAATTAGGGTTGGGCATCGTTTGGATTTTAACGATTCCGATTCTTTGTTTCGATTCCTGTTCAAAACGATTCTCGATTCCGATTCTTTGATGTGTAGGTCAACAGATTGTGACTTATCTAACAGTAGAATTTTATCTTTAAAAAAACTGACACATTTACACAGGCAACAGGCCATTTTTATTCTAATAAATGCTTGCATATGTGCATACACAAGATTCACTTAGAGCCTAAATGATAAACAACTTAGTTGGCAGTTGGTCTCCAAAAAAATTTTGCCCAACAAAAAACAAAATCAACAGTTTTTGATTTTTTGACACACGTTCACTAGGTGTGGAAGAGGCCTGTACACATATATATGAGAAAGAAAGAGATGAGAATAAAGGATAAGTCTCTCTGTGGGTCCAGAACCAGGCAGCAGGCTCAAATAATGTGATGGTTGATGCGTTTCTTGATATGTTTGGATCTCTTTTTCAATAGACTCTTCTATGGTCATCATCCGCTCACTTGTTGAGGTCCTCTTCACTGCATCCTCCTCGGCAAAAAGTAGCTCCAGTGGAGACTTTTTTGGATGTTTGAAAGGAAGAGCCTGCTAAACAAAAAGAACAGATTATAGTGAAGAAAAAAAACCAAACCACTTCATGGCTGAGAAGAACACACCTAACATAATTCCATTCATCTACTTACCCTCTCCTCTTCCTCTGAGTCCTCACTCCCAGTCTCGTCAAGTTCCTGGTTTACCTCACTCTGGATTCTGGATTGTCATGGATTGCTGCTGACTATGGAGGGCAATATGGGATTGATGGGTAGACAGAGAATTATTATAGTATTATTATATTCATCATAGTTATGTTAGTTAGTTATTATAATCATAGTGATGATAATAATGGATGGAATACATTTCATCCATTAAACAATGAACTGTCTGCCATTACAGAGAGTTTACACAGTCTATATTAGAAAATGTTGAGGACTGATATTTGTGTATGTATGACATTTCACCTCCTCAGAGTTTGCCAGCAACTTCCCCTTGATGCCTCCCACACTGCAGTGTTGTCATCCATCCTAATTTTGAAGCGAGGGTCTAAGGCAGTGGCTTTTTCCAAGAAGAATCTGACATCCTCATTCTTTAAAACAATAAAAACAAAATTACTATTGTAAAATACCACAGGAACAGACATTAATCTTTATTAATTTGATATCCTCAGTCAAAATTACCGTGTACTGGCTGGACAGGCTTCCCCAGACCCTTTTCTTTAGGTCAGAAACAAATGCCGTGTCTCCATTTTCCGCAGCAAAGTGTTTCTCAAGTTTCTGGATTATTGGCAGGATCTGTCCAGAAACACAGAGAGTGCTGGTGTAAAGCATCTTCATCAGTCTGACAAAGTCTTCTGCTTTGGTGAAGTCACTTTCCACATACCTGATCGCGTTTCCGTCGAGGAGTTTCTGGATGAAGACCGACCCTCTGTTGAAGTCAAAGAAGCGGCGGGAGCGGGGGAGCAACGCAGCGTATTAAATACAGTGCACTCGTTTAATTTTGTGATGCCATGCAGGTGAAGGTGTTTTGCCATGTTCGTAGTGCACCCTCCTTGGGCAGTAACACGTTTTCCACAGATGTTGCACTGCGCCAGGTAGCCGTCACTTTCTGGACTGAAATGCAGCCAAACTGGAGAGCGGCGTCTCTTTGGATCCATGTTGAGTGAAGTCTGAGTGAAGGACGGACGTGACATCGACACTAGCGCGGAGTTGATTACGCTGGGTGGAGTAACATCAACAAACTAGTGCAGTAAATTAAAAAAAAAAAAATAGTGCGGACATTTAGGAACTGAAAAAAGGAATCGAAATTCAAAAATCTTCTAAACGATTCCAGAACCGGAAGTTAGGAAACGGTTCCTACTTGGAACCGTTTTTCGATGCCCAACCCTAATAATAACAGGTACTGATGCTCACAAATGAATGTAGAGTAGCATAGCCAACATAGACTACTGAACAAAAACAATATAGCTCTTAACTACATGGTTTGTTTTTTGGTTTTTGCACTTCCTGCTAGAGCGCCCCCTGAGGGCTGAAGAAAAATTCATAGAAAAGCCGCATCTCTGTATAAGCCTCATGGTTTAAAGCGCGGGACAAAAGTAGCGGCTTATAGTCTGGAAAATACGGTAAATGAACTGAAAGCATCAATTACACATTATATGGCTGACAGGCAGCTTGCAAATGCTGGACAAAATGAATAAAAGATGTAGTAAGAAAAATAGTTTAATTTATTTAAACAGTGCAAATTGTTGCTTGCAAGCTTTTAAAGGTGGGACACGGGGATTTTGAAAGAAGCTTAGAATATCGATACTCGCGGCTGAAAAATTGATACTCTGGGGAAATTAAATATTGATATATATCGCAGAATCGATTAAAATTGCTCAGCTCTAGTCGGGAGTTCAGTCGCGTGGAGCTGCAGGGTTGAGGTTTCACCGTAATGAGGCATCAGAAGCGGCCCGTCTTACACCTTGTAAAATCCTGTTGCATGCGCTTCTGTTCATGTCATTTTTTTTCCATTTCTGCTTGTGATTGTTCTCTCTTTTTGCAGCGTTTAAACAAAACGGAGGACACCGTCTGACCTTAACTGCTGGTTCAGACCAGGTTTTATTTTCCTCCTTTCATTGTCACTTCTTGGCAAAGCGTTCTGCCGACTTATCAGACGAGAGCTTTTAACGAGAAGCAGCAACAGCGTAAGCTGTAACTTTGACACCCAACGTATCGAGAGATGTTAAAAAAAAAAAAAAAAAAAAATGAAAGGTCCAACATTACTGAGAACCAGAATGTTGAAACTTAGGAGCAGAGTGGATATGAGCCCGACGTCATGCTGCGCCCTGGCGTGTAACTGTCACTGTTTTTAGTTCCTAACCTCCTCAGTCAGTGCGAGGTCACTGCTACTGAGGTGGGGGGGTTATACTGTTATATACAGCGGACTCTCCTCCTCCTGATTACGGGAACTGCTTAACCTCGTTAAATGACTGATTTAATCAAGCTACGGCAGAAAGATAACAGTCAGATTAGCTCACCTCGTGTAAACACACTGACGCTGTCCTCTGTTCCTCTGCAGGTATCGCCTTCACAGACCTACCAGTAAGTACTGATTTGATTTCATTTTCATTAATCATCATTGCTGTTGAGCATCGGGCTGTTTTTAAAGAAAACGACCTTCCTTTTTCTTCAGAGTATCTTTAGTCATTAAAATGTTTAGGCTTCATAAATGGACCGGAGGCTGGAGAACCCTGGAGCCTTGGTTGTTTGTGATGGTGGAGTTTGATATCTGCTCTTCTAAAACACACTGGAACCTGCTGCATTTTCTCTCTAATTTAACGTAACGTTTGTACACTCATGTACGAACTTGGAGAGGTGGATTGAAACAGAGCTTTGTTGTAGTCATTTGTGCGTAAAAACCAAAAAAAGAAAATCAAACGAGTCATTGCCCATGTCTTTAGTTCGATAGGCAGTAGGGCTGAGTACTGGCAAGGACCTCACAAAACGATCATGATATGTATCATGATACGTGGGTCACGATACGATATTACCACAGTATCGCGATATCACGATATATTGCAATATTCTATCCAGTTAATATCAAAATTAAAAGTAGAGATGAAAAATCAAGTTGCTGTATATGTTCATCAGATGATATTGATCATTCAGATGACAAATTGAGTCAAAACTATTTGCTTCAAAACAACCTATTTATTGTTTATTATTAGTGTTTTTGAAAAAATTGAAAAAAATCGATATTATATTGGGAGGCAGAAAATTTCGATATATCGCCAAATCGATTTAAAAAAAAAAAAAAAAATTTCACACCCCTATTAGGCAGTCCCTGAATCCGTCCCTGGGACGCAGAGACACAAATCACACACGTCCCTCTGCTGAGATGTAACGATATAGAATATTTGATATCTCGATTATAGTGACCAAATTATCACGGTTTACAATATTATCACGGTATTCTTCATTGCTGTACAAATGTCTAAAAAACACATACATTTAAATAATTTCTCCAAATCTTGTGATTTTCTTGTCATACTAAAACATCAGAAGCCAAAATCTTATCAAAATGAAACTTTTACATTAAAAGGGTAAACAACTGGCACAGATAGAGATTTAATTTTAAATGAACAAAAATAAATAACAGGAACAAAGGTAATTTCTCTGGTGCAAATTTAAATAAACACTTTAACAACCATAGTAGGTCAAAATATGCAAAAAATTATCAGAAACAAAAATTATAGTGAAGTTCAAATGAAATAAACTTTGGACTTTAACCTTAAATAAGTATAAATGTGCAAATAAAGAAACAGTTGTATAGGAGCCAAAAATGTTATGAATTGTAGTTCACTCTGTGTGTCTGTGGGTGTCGCCGTGTTGTTACCTGAGGGTCAGGTATAAAGGTAGCTGCCTGTTATTGGTTAGCTGTTTGACCCGGAAGGGCAAAAGGTTTTTGACCGCTGTGGCGCTAACTGCCAGCATTATGGTTGTCGGATCAGTTAATGGAATAAATAAATATTTTAACTGCATCAGAAGAACATCGTTCCGGTCCTTTTTTGATCAACACGCAAAATCTGAGTTAGCGAAGCGCGTCGACCAGGTTCCTCTTGGTCAAACATCTCAGTAGCTTGAAGCATTAGCCTTAGCTCCTTCAAGTTGCTTGTACAAATTACAATAAAATGTAAACAGGTGCTCTGCGAACAGGATAACTGTCCTCCACCAGTTGTCCCTCTATATTCTTAAAATAAAAATATGTCCAGACCTTAGATTTCATCCTTTTAGTGGGTTGGTAAATGTCCTGCGTGCTATCACCACTTTCTGCCATGCTAACGTTACGATGCACATGTTACAAGCTACATATTCACGCGAGACACAGTCGCGAGTTGCTCTCAGACTTGAATGAGGCTGATATTACATATCCCGGTAATCGTCCGCGATAATAAGATGAAGTCAAACATAAACGGTAATCGTTATCGCATGAAATTTTAGCGTAATACCAGTAACCGTTCCATCCCTACTGTTCTCATTGATGCACTGCTCCAAAGTCTCTCCCAAATTAAAATAAATGCTGCTGTAAACAGTGTTGTGTGACGGACCCTTGGCTCGTTCATGTCCCGTAAATGAATCAGAAGGCACCCAATTAAAATTTGGGGTTTGGGTATTTTATTGTGGAGGCAGTAACGAGCTCCCGGTGTTCGAGTCGTGGCCAAGTCCAAACCATGACATAAAAATCCCAAGTCCTCTTCAAATAACACGGCTGTCAGCTTCTTGAACACATGCGCAGCCTTTTAAAACCCATTATAAACATTTCTAATCATCCTTTGGTCTTGTTGGAAGTCAGTTCCAGCGCTGAGCTCGGTCGTAGCCGGCGCCCTGGAACCTCTGGAGGAGAGCGGTAGTTGAGCTCGGTAGCAGCAGGACGCTGTTTTAACTGCAGCTCGAGCTGTAAAACTGAGCAGAGACTGTTACTGGAGCGCTTCCATCTCTGTGTGGGATCCTGTCAGACGACAACTGAAGTTGGAAGTTCACCACATAATTTCCATAATGGTTCTTTTTGTTTTTAACCACAAGAGAAATCTGTGAAAGCAAAGCACACAAATCTCCCGGCAGTTTAGCACCAATTGGTTTGTTCCTGAAAATGATGCATGTACGACGCGCTCTGATGGGGCAGCGTGCACCCTGAATGAAATTAATATTGAGCTTTAATGTAGAGTTGTGGCATCTGACATGCTCTGAGGACTCGACTGATTGAATCGTGCGTTGACTGCATCTGTTAGAGTCCAAGTCAACTGTACTCAGGTCAGAAGTCCTTAAATCAGGGTTGGAATCCGAGTCCAGGTTGGTTATAGGGTATTAAAATAAATAAATCCATGAGAAATGGTGGTCACAGCCCACGGGGGGGTTAACGGTGGGTCACATGACTAATGAGAGTGGTCGCATTTATGGTGTCTTCTTCAGCACGCAGGATAAGAATAATGTTGTACACCTCTGCATAACATAATCCTTATCAATATTAGGGAAACAAAGAAATACAGTGGTACCTCTACTTACGAAATTAATTGGTTCTGGAAGTAGTTTCGTAACCTGAAACTTTCTCAAGTTGAGACGTGTTTTCCATGTAAATGCCCTAATCCGTTCCAAGCCCCCCCAAATTCGAACATAATTTTTTTAAATAAATTATAAATAATACATGAAATGACACAAAAACCTGTAAGAAATACATGTTAGAACTAGAAAAGCACTTTTCTAAGAGAGCGCAGACCTCCACCAAGCGCAACAACTATCGAAAATTTGAAAGTGATCCAGATTTCTTCCAGATCACACCCAAAATGAAATCAGTTCTTCCTTTTCATATTTCTGACAACTCCTGAAAATTTCATCAAAATCCATCCATAACCTTTAGAGTTATCTAGTACACAGACAGACAATGCCGGCTCAAAATTGTTTGTTTACCTGGGTTGCTGGGTTACGCTCATACAGACAAGGGGCCCTCCTAGCCAATGGGATGCCAGGAAGATGCTAAGCGATAGCCAATGGCAGAGCAGCTCGGACGCACCGCTTTCAAACCGAGATACAGAGCCGAGGAGTATGTTTAAGTTCAGTAAACTCTGGGAGCTGTGAGTAGCAGCTCTACTGGATTTTTGACTTTCGTATCCTGAATTTTTTTTCGTAACAAGAGGCAATATTTTCCCGCTGAGGCGTTTCGTAACCTGAAAATTTCATGTGTAGAGACGTTCGTAAGTAGAGGTACCACTGTATAGATCAACTTATAACACAGAATAACTTTATTAAAATAGTTTTTAGTCTGTTAAGATTTAAAGTGCATCAATCTACCATAGTCACAGTGAAGCAGCGCTACATTAGCATCGTCAGATTTCCTCATCTCAACTTTCTGCTGAGTTTCTCTCCTCCTTTCTTTCCATCCCTGTTAAAATATTTTCCCTGGTGTCTCTTGAGGGTTTGTTTACTTCATATCTTCTGCTCCATGCTGTGCACGTGCAATTCTGTGCAAAAAAATATATAGTTATATTCCCTGAACACACTCTGACAATGAGAGCGCCAATGCCCCCTACTGTAGTGGAGGTGCAATTACACTTTATTCCAGTACGGCCAAAAAAAAAAAAAACAGCAAGGGGTCTGGCCCCACTATTTGAGGAGGAGTGTCTTAAACTGACAAACATCAGTTTTACTCCTCCTTCCTTCATGCTCACCGTGAACAGCTCCCACACCAAGTGGGCGTTAATTCAGTTGGGTTTGTGCATGTATTAACTAAACCCAGAGGGAGGGAGGGAGGGGTTGTCCTTGTTTCCTCTCCGTGTCCTGCAGTGAAACCAGTGAGTAGCTGTTTCTGAACGGAGAAGAAAATAAGAGTCTTAGCCACAACAATAATCTATTGAGCAGCTCAACAGACTGGGCCTGTGAGCCCAACGTCCACGTCTCTCCAGAGTTGTCGGTGAAGTGCGTCACCTCGGCGCAGCTGACCTTTGCGGTTATCGCACCATGACAAAGACGTCGCTGTGAGACACTCGCAGCTTTGTGCTCCAGTTCTTCAGGGGCTGTAGTTATTCCTAATCTGAAATGGCCGTTACATCTGATTGTTGTACGGGAATATTAACAGTTGTAAGTTGTGCTTGAATGGACTGAAAATGTTTTCAGGATCCAAGGTTATTCTTGGGTGAGACTAAAGAAAAGGCCCGTGTTAAAGATGACTGCTCGTAGGTGGAGCTGTCTGAATTTATCTTCATTGATAACACCAGGACGTACTTCAGCATTAATGAGTGGCTCATAGTGAAAGGTTTTCAAACCTGCTTTTTGTTGAAAGGAACAATGACCAGCCTTTACTGAGGCTTTTAAGGAAATGAAGCTAATATATTTGATCCATGGGATGTGGACTGAACCTGGACATGGGACTGTATGGAGCCCTGTTTGGGTCATAATTCAATTAATAAATTAGTCTATTATCATGAAATACAGGCGTTTATTATTATGAAATATTTCTCATTATTATGATAATGGTTTCATTTCTCATAAGGCAAGTGGCAAAATGTCATTATTATGTAAAAGCTCATTCTTATGAAAAACGAAGCCATTATGTAAAAACTCATTCTTAGATAAAAAAGGCATTCTGAAATAAACTATTATGCATTAAACTAAGATTAAATAATAATAAAAATTACATGTTTTCATAATAATGGGAAACATTTGATAATAATGGATACATATTTCATAATAATAAACGCCTGTATTTCATAATAATAGACTCATTTATTTATTGAATTATGACCCAAATGGGGCTCCATAGGACTGAAGTTGGTACTGATGAAGAATATTGATCTCCAATGATGATATTCAGCAGGAGGATGAGGCAGTTGGATTTAAACAACTCTGGTTCTCTGGTTAAAAGATGCAACCGCGCCGCTGTGGAAGCTTTGTCAGCTAGTAAAATCACATTTTAAGGGGGAAAAACAAAAGCTTATTTCCTCAGATTTTCCGTTTTCCTGTTTTTCCTCTCGTTATGTCCTGTTTTGATCGATGCCCAGATTACATTCCAGGCTCGGTTTCCTCTGTCACACTTGTCCTCGACCCTCCGTGTCTCCCCGCTGCAGGCCAATCTGTACCCGACCGTGGGCCTGCAGACTCCGGGGGAGGTGGTGGACGCAAACTTCGGTCAGCACCCGTTCGTGTTCGACATCGAGGACTACATGCGGGAGTGGAGGACGAAGATCCAGGCCCAGATCGACCGCTTCCCCATCGGCGAGCGCGAGGGCGAGTGGCAGTCCATGATCCAGAAGTAAGAGTCTGAGAGCTGCAGGATGCTTGTTAAAACATCTGATAATAGAAAAATATCTAAACGGTTTTATTTTTTTGACATTCACTCTTTGATGGGGCTGCTGGAGCTCTCTGTGGTAGTTGAGGTCTCGGCACAGCCAGGTGAACCTAGATGGAGGTGGAGGAGGTGGAGCATAACAACGTTGTTCACGTTTCATCCTCTTTGGTTGCTGCTCACATGGACTTTAACGGATCGACTGGCACACTTTTCCCTCGTCTAGTTCAGATTGGTGCCCTTTGAAGTTTGTTTATATTGTGGCCTGAACATTAATTGGGTTTTATGAACGCTCCAATCAGGATTTAGGAGACCGAGACACAGTAGCTGAAGCATGTTGGACAGACATGATACTGACGACACGCATTTAAAGAGTTACCATGTAACAGATGATAACTTATTTACCTTTTTTTCAGGGCTGGGCAAGTTAACGCGTTATTATCGCATTAACTAATTAATTTATTAACGCCGACATTTATTTTATCGTGCGTTAACGTATGCTTTTGTTTTGAAAAGTCTGTTACTGGCTGCTGCAGAACTGGAAGACAATTGGCAGGTAAACATGATAAGCTAAAACAGACATGGAGAACGGTAAAAATCCGTGAACTTTACAGTTCAGGTAGCAACTTGGGTAGAAATATTAACAATTCTGTCTGAAAAAATATATATAATCTGGACTGCAACAAAACTATTGCGTCATTCTTTCATGTTCCATCAGATCTGCTCCCTGTGTTCACTGTCCTGCTGTTCTCTAGCTGGTTACTGCAGTGCGGCTCCATCTAGTGGCACAGATGTGTAATGACAACAGAAAATCCAGTCCTCCATTATAAAACAAATTCAGTTCTGTGGCTCGTTTTTTAATTTCATATTTTTGATCCAAGTCTGAAATTGAAATATTTAAAAAAGAGGCTTTTTTTTTTTTTCGTTTTTCGCCAGTGTAAGGACCTCAGAACTGGACTGATGTGGTCCACTCTTCTGGTCTTAGTGAGAACTCGGGCAGCAGAGTTCTGAATGAGCTGCAGTTGTCTAACTGATTTTTTAGATAAACCAGTGAAAACGCTGTTACAATAATCAAACCCACTGAAAATGAACGCGTGGACTAGTTTTTCCAGATTTTGCTGAGACATCAGATCTTTTATCCTTGAGATGTCCTTCTGGTGATAGTAGGCTGATTTAGTGATTGCCTTTATGTGCTTTTCAAAGTTTAGGTCTGAGTACATCACTGCAGCCAGATTTCTGGCCTGATTGGTGGTTTTTAGATCTATAGATTCAAGCTCTGTGGAGACCTGCAGTCGTTTCTCTTTGGCTCCAAAAACAATCAACTCAGTTTTGTTTTTGTTCAGCTGTAGGAAGTTAAGGCACATCCAGTCATTAATCTCCTCAGTGCATTTACCGAGAGTCTGTACAGGGCCTCGGTCTCCTGCTGACATTGTAATATGTATGTGTGTGTCATCAGCGTAGCTATGGTAACTAATATTGTTGTTCTTTATAACCTGGGCCAGTGGGAGCATGTAAATGTTAAACAGAAGAGGCCCCGGGATGGAACCCTGGGGAACGCCACATGTAATTTTTGTCTGGTCAGATGTAAAGCTGCCTACTGACACAAAGTACTTCCAGTTCAGTGCAGCAGCAGAGAGACCCACCCAGTTCTCCAGTCGTTGGAGTAAAATAATGTGGTCAACTGTATTGAATGCAGCGCTGAGACCCAGTAAAACCAACACTGATACTTTTCCAGCGTCTGTATTCAGACATGTCATTCATGACTTTGGTCAGAGCAGTCTCAGTGCTATGGTGCTGTCTGAAACCTGACATCATAGCAGTTGTTTTTTCTTATAAAGTAATTTAGCTGATTAAAAAAACAGCCTTTTCAATTATTTAACCTAATAATGGAAGATTGGAGATTGTCCTGTACTTGTTCATCTGTGTTTTGTTTAGATTGTCTCTTTTTAAAAGTGGCCACCGAGTGTTTGCCTCAAGTTTGACATTATTCCTCTAATTAAAGTCTCTTCAGTATTGACACAGTTTTTATTGTATAACAATGCAACATCAGACATTTTAATGTACCACTATTACATCAGGGTATGGCTCAGAAATGCCAAGGATGGTACATGTAGGCATCCTCAGTGGTTCATTTAGTTATCTTAGGGGTGTGTGCCAACTCTGTTCAGTGAAATGCTACCTATTTAAAGGAGCCAGAGTTGTGATCCAGAAGTAAAAGCTGTGTGACTCGGTTCCTGGCCTGCCATGCACCGATGGGATTAGCTCCCTGCTGCTATGATTGCTTGTCCTGAATGGATTTAATCTCCATGTGGTGTGCATTGGATTTGAGGGCGGGGTGGATGGAGGGAGTCATTTCCCTTTTTTTATCTGGAAAAGTTGCCCGGCGTGCTGGGATGGAAAACAGGAAGTTTTTAAGCTCTCATCGGGGCAGTGAAAGAGAAGTGTTATTGTCTTGTCCTGAGGACGAGCAGCAGTTTCCCTGCACGCAGCGTTGACGGGAGGTGATTTATGGAGAGAACCTGCTGTGTGCAGACAAGATGGATCCCGCTTTAAAAAAAAAAAAAAAGAAACGCCGCTTTTTCAGATTCATCATTGTTCAAGAAATGTGAGGAGTCTGACAAAGACGCCAGAAGAAGGCCGGTTACAGCCATGAAATGCATTTGAATTAAAATTAAAAGTTGTTTCTGTCCTGCTGGGGGACGGGACTGACGGAGCAGGTGCTCTCTCACTGCTGCTGATCAGTAATTTAATTGATTAGTACAGAAATAACTTGTGAATATAATTGTCCCCATAAAAAGCACATAAAGCCAAGTATGTTTGCGTTGCCTGCATGTGCGTTACTTCTGTTTGTCCGGACTCTCGTCACACCTGCTGTTAACCTCTGAGTGTTGGTTTCTCTGGTCTCCTCAGGATGGTGGCTTCATATCTGGTGCACCACAGTTACTGCGCTACAGCCGAAGCCTTCGCCAAGTCCACCGACCAGGCCGTGCAGGAGGAGCTGGCCTCCATCAAAAACCGACAAAGTGAGTCTGTCTGCGGTCATCTCATTTCAAATCCAACCAGAGGTGTCTCTGCAGTCATAAAAGCTCAAGAGCCAGTGGGCAGGATTTTGTATTTCCACTACTAATGTCATAATAAAGCTTGAATATCTTGTAAAGAGTTGAAGCTAAAGCCAAGTTCAGGCTTTAACCCCCCCCCACTAGCTCTACTCATCTGTCTAGTCTTTTATGAGGCAGTTACAGCTGTCTTGTAAACAATATGAAGATGAGTGTCTTGTATCATTCCAGTGTTAAACGTGGCTCCAAACTAGGTTCAACATATCCCCAGTTTCCTTTGAGACGTGACTTGAAGGGCCCAACTTTTCCTGAGTTCACTCAAACTGTAATGTACTCTTATTTTCAGTATCAGCCATTGTAAGACCTGCAGAAGCAGGAAATAAAACCTTTGGAGGAATCTGCATATGAGGAACCTTGATGCAGAATGCAACCAATGACAGAAAAAGCAGTGCTCACTGGAGCACACAGGGAAATAGAAGATTACCATATTTTCCGGACTATATGTTGCGCTTTTTAATTTTTAAAGTAGTTTGTCTGGTCCTGAGACTTGTATTTCAAAGCGACTTATATATCAAAAATATCCTCCATGTCTCCATGACAACAACAGGACATCGTCTACACTCACGACAACTGAACACTGATACTGAAAAAATGACAAGAGTGAACCATAAAGAGGAGAGAACACAAATATGAGACCAAAAAGAAAAATCTCTACTGCAGAATTTAAACTGAACATGATAAAATCAGCAGCTGAAAACAGTAATGGAGCAGCAGAAAGTTTGGAGTGATGAGAAACTAGTCAGAGACTGGAGAAAAGCAGAGGAACCTCTGACAGCTATGAACCAATCAGAGAAGGAGAACCACGGACTGAAAGATGGACAGAGATGGAGAAAACAAGTCCAGAGACGGAGAAACGAGCCCACAGACGGAGGGACGAGCCCACAGACGGAGGGGGACGGGGCCCACAGACGGAGGGACGAGCCCACAGACGGAGGGGGACGGGGCCCACAGACGGAGGGACGAGCCCACAGACGGAGGGGGACGGGGCCCACAGACGGAGGGACGAGCCCACGGACGGAGGGACGAGCCCACAGACGGAGGGGGACGGGGCCCACAGCCGGAGGGGGACGGGGCCCACAGCCGGAGGGGGACGGGGCCCACAGCCGGAGGGGGACGGGGCCCACAGCCGGAGGGACGAGCCCACAGACGGAGGGACGAGCCCACAGCCGGAGGGGGACGGGGCCCACAGCCGGAGGGAAGGAGTTTACAGCCGGAGGGACGGAGTCCACAGCCGGAGGGAAGGAGTCCACAGCCGGAGGGAAGGAGTCCACAGCCGGAGGGAAGGAGTCCACAGCCGGAGGGAAGGAGTCCACAGCCGGGTCCGTGAACAGCTGCTGCTGGACGGGGCTCATCAACGGTTTAATTATCATCTGTTCTTATGGCCTGATGAGACTTGTATATATTTTTTTCATCTTCGTGACGTATTTTTTCCTAGATGCCACTAAAACTCTGGTGCTAAATATAGTCTGGAAAAATCTGAAAGACCTGGAGGAGTTTTTGAGTCGCGGATCAGAGTAGAACGACTCTATTGTGGTGCTTCATTGAATACGAGTCAGTTTCATAACGAGGGACCTCATAAGTTACCTCAACTGAGAAAATTGCATTAAGCTGTAAAACTCAACTCATTTGAGTTGATCCACTCAGATCTGATGATTTAGGAGAATCTTATCTTATTAAGTTAATGTTCTGGAGATGTGTCCTCCTGGGACATGTAAAAATGTTCCAGATCTTTTTTTTTTTTCTTTTTAAAGAAGGACCAAATACTCAGATACGTCAAGAGGCTTATTGCAAACGTCTTTCTGTCATCCAGACTCTAATGCTGAATCAGAGTTTAGCTGTTCTGTGCTTCCAGTCCAGTTGATCTAATAAGATGTTATAAGATGTGAGTTTTAGTTCTTTGAAAGTCAGCAGGGATAAGCTCCAGAGTCCTGACTCGCTTGTAGTGGACATGAGGATCATCCTCTGCTTAGGTGCATCTCAAGGAGATGCTCCTGGAGGTGCACCATCCATCTTATTCTCTTATTGATGACTTGGGACTTGGTGCAGACTGCTTTCTAGGTTTAATTGCTTTAAAGTTGGGTAATTAAAAAGTATCTGTGTGACATGAAGGAATGATGATACCTCACCACAGACGGCTCACAAGCATCCCACTGAGAGGAATATCTTCTAAACACTGTCGCTTATGGACGTGTTGGCTGTTGCCTTGCAGAGATCCAGAAGCTGGTGTTGTCGGGTAGAATGGGTGAAGCCATTGAGACCACCCAGCAGCTCTACCCCAACCTCCTGGAGAGAAACCCAGACCTCCTCTTCATGCTCAAGTAAGGCTGAGGCTTGATTTGATGGTTAGGATGCTTAAAAGCTTTTTTTAATTTTCATTTTGAAAGTAGGGGTGAGTATTGGCAAGGACCTCGCAATACGATATGTATCATGATACTTGGGTCACGATATGTTATCACGATATATTGCGATATTCTACCCAGTTAATATCAAAATTAAAAGTATATGACAAATCAAGTTGCTGTATATGTTCATCAGATGATATTGATCGTTCAGAGGACAAATTGAGTCAAAACTATTTGCTTCAAAACAACATATTTGTTTATTATGTGTGTTTTTGAAAAAAAAAAAAAATCGATATTAGGAGCTGAAAAATTGATATGATATTGGGCGGCCAAAAATCGCAATACAGTGATTCCTTATTTTTTGCGAGAATCAAAATCCGCTAACTGGAGCCGAAACCCCCCCAGCCTAAATAATGTGTTTAAAATATGTTTAAAAACCGTAAAAAGGTAGCGAGTAGTGATGTGTATCATTAGGAATTAATCGATACCAATACTGATACTCCTTATCGGTACCGATATTTATCGAAACTCTTATCGATACCACAACATGCAATTTAGTGTTTAAAATAAAGACATTACAAGATGGTAAAATATTCAATCGTTTTTCCTTCATTTGATGTCGCCTGGCGATTGTGAATGGTGTTGTCTGCATCGGCAAACTATCAGTGGTGGCTGCTGCTTCGTACATACCTCCTACAGGATTAACGTAACAGATATCAGCTTTGCTAAAATTGATAATGCATTCTCCTGAGTAAATTAACTACCAACTTAATGATTCATAATCTCACCTTGACTTGATGATGATGTAGTGTCAGAGTCTACCTTCACCAAGGAGGGCACGGCGTTGTTAGCGTTAGCTGGGCTGCTAACTTTAACCGCGTTGTTTAGGCAGTCAAACACGCCGCACTCCTTAATTTTTATACTGTGAGCACACTGCAAGTGTTTCATGATGTTGCTGGTGTTACCCCCCTTGGACACAACTACTTTCTGGCATATATTGCATTGAGCCGAAGCTTCATTCCGTTTGATAAAGTGAGTCCATACCTACGATAGCTTAGCTCTGATGGCCAACATATTGACCTATTGGCTAGAGAAAACAACGGGCGCTACGTCATAACCTGTCGACGGCGGCAGTACCATTACACGACAGTTATGTTGTTCTGGGTATACTCTTTTTAAAAAAAATACAGATAACGGTATCGTTTGTCCAGAATTTTTAGCAGTACTCTGGTACCGACCATTTAGGAACTGGTACCAAAAATACCGGCTCTCGGTACACATCCCTAGTATCGAGGCACTGCAGTGAAACAAGACAAAGGTTCAACTGTGGTATTTCCGTTACCTTCACAGCCTCTGGTCTCTGAACCGTAGTAAAGAAACCGCTCTTTCATCTAACCCTGTTTTCTTTCTGCCGTCCCACGACACACACACTACATTACCCATAAGGCCACACCATTACCCATAAGGCTACCTTCTTAAAGGGGCCAGGCTGGCTCACAGCATTTCTTTGCTGCGAGAAAATGCGCACATCCTGTGATGTTTCCGCAATTTTTTCTTGATTTTTTTTTTTTTTTTTTTTTTTTATTATATATTTCTGAAAAAAATAACTGCGAATAACTAAAATCACGGAACTTAAAGCGTGAATTGGTGAGGGATCACTGTATATTGCCAAATCGATTTTTTTTCTTCACACCTCTCTTTGAAAGGAGCATCAGTGGTTGTCTGGGTTGGATTTGGGAGATCCAACTGTAATTTTTCTGTTTTGTGTAAAAACATCTGCAGGTTAATGATTCAGGAGAAAGAAGCTGATTACAGGATATCTTCTGGAAATTGATTTCAAACTTCTAATTCACTGGAAGCTTTTCTTTCAGATTTTATTTGGCTTTATAAGAATCTTTATTTGTTTTTATTGCTCCTATTCTTATCTTGTGTGCATTTTTTCCCTCCTGCCATTTTCACTCCATCTTCCCTCCCTCCCCCGCTCCCCGTCCTCACCTGTCCAGGGTGAGACAGTTCATCGAGATGGTGAACGGGACGGACAGCGAGGTGAGGTGTCTGGGCGGACGCAGCCCCAAGTCTCAGGACAGTTACCCCGGTTCCCCCCGACCCTTCAGCAGCCCCAGCCACAAAGCCACCAGCTCCCAGCCCTACCTCACAGGTACGCTCACATTTTTTTATCGTTTGATTGAAATATACAATGAAGAGTAAAAGGAGAAGACAAGATGAGCGAATGTCTCTGTTGTGTTTTAAAATGCTGATCTTCTTGCTGCAGGGTTCGACAGCAACTGCTGTAACGGTGTGACGTCCAGTAAGAGCCACAGCTCCTCCCCCCACAGTCACAAGCCCTGCCCCCCGGGCTCTGGCCCCGCCCTCCCAGCCTCTGACATCAGCCTCAACGGGAGCCGCAGCCAGCCGCCTCTTACCAGGTGATGCCACGCTGACACGTCAGAGGTCCACCTGGTGACGGATCGCTTCGGTCAAAATAATAGTTTTTAACACGTAATGAGTTTAAAAAAGAAAGACTTCCGGTTTGGTTACTTAAATATTAATAAAGCGGCAGGCAGGAAGCTGACGGTGTGCGTCTCCCCTCAGTAACGATGTCGATATGGAGGTCGACCACGTCACCAACGGAGTCACAGAATCGTCCTCCAACGGTTTCCTCAACGGCACCTCCAAACACGCCACGGAGCCCGACGACTGCGACGCAGACATGGGTGGGTAGAGCGCGGAGGTGACGGCGCGGTCGCCGGGCTCCTTTCTGAGCAGTTAGAGCGCCGTGCCTTGTGAAAATGAATAAGTGTGCCGGTCCGTTGGGCCACTAATGTCTCCCCTATCTGCCCGCTGACCCGACCGGGAACCTGCAGAGGTGGAGTCCGCTCAGTCCAAGAGGCAGCTGTGCGGCGGGAGCCAGGCGGCCATCGAGAGGATGATTCACTTCGGCAGGGAGCTCCAGAGCATGAGCGAACACCTCCGCCGTGAGTGTGGCAAGAACTCGGCCAACAAGAAGATGCTTAAGGTGAGAAACCAGTCAGCGTGGAGGTACTGAACGTTTGAGGCTCCTCAGCTTTTCAGTGACTTTTTTTTTTTTTTTTTACTTGCTTATATAAATGAAAATCTATTAATTATATGAAGTCTAGAAAAGTTTTGAGACTCAAGAGGTAGGTGTGTGAAAAAAAAAATCCATTTGGCAATATATCGTGATTTTTGGCCGCCCAATATAATATCGATTTTTCAGCTCCTAATATCGATATCTTTAGTTTTTTTTTTTAGATTTTTTACTTAAATGTGCAAAAAGACTACAGTGATCCCTTATTTTTTGAAATTAATGGGGACCGGCGCGCCCCCCCCGCAAGAATCAAAATCTGCGAGCCGGAGCCCCTCCAGCCCAAATAATGTGTTTAAAATATGTTTAAAAACCGTAAAAAAGTATCGAGACACTGCAGTGAAACAAGACAAAGGTTCAACTGTGGTCTTTCTGTTACCTTCACAGCCTCTGGTCTCTGAACCGTAGTAAAGAAACTGCTCTTTCATCTAACCTCGTTTTCATTTTGCCGTCCCACGACACACACACTACATTACCCATAAGACCACAGCGACTGAAAAAAAAAAACCCATAAGTAACTAAAACTGCGGAACTTAAAACGGAAATTGGCGAGAGATCACTGTAAAAATAAACAATAGGTTGTTTGAAGCAAATAGTTTTGACTCAATTTGTCCTCTGAATGATCAATATCATCTGATGAACATATACAGCAACTAGATTTTTCATCTCTACTTTTAATTTTGATATTAACTGGGTAGAATATTGCAATATATCGTGATATCGCATCGTGACCCAAGTATCATGATACATATCGTATTGCGAGGTCCTTGCCAATACTCACCCCGCCTCAAGAGATTCTTAGCATGCATATACAGTGATCCCTCGCCAATTAGCGCTTTAAGTTCCGTGGTTTTAGTTATTCATGGATTTTTTTCAGAAATATATAATATAAAAAAAAAATCAAGAAAAAATTGCGCTGGTCCCCATTAACCACGAAAAATAAGGGATCAGTGTATATTATGATTTTTGGCCGCCCAATCTAATATCGATTTTTCAGCTCCTAATATTGATTTTTTTTTTTTTTAGTTTTTTTTTTTGGGGGGGGGGGATTTTTTTACTTAAATGTCTAAAAGCACTAATAATAAACAATAAATAGGTTGTTTTGAAGCAAATAGTTTTGACTCAATTTGTCCTCTGATTGATCAATATCATCTGATGAACATATACAGCAACTGGATTTTTCATCTCTACTTTTAATTTTGATATAAACTGGGTAGAATATTGCAATATATCGTGATAATATGGCATCGTGTCCCAAGTATCATGATACATATCGTATTGTGAGGTCCTTGCCAATACTCACCCCTACTCAAGAGATTCTTAGTCTGCATATAACTCATCAATAAGAAGGAGAAAATTTGAAAAATAAATTAGAGCAGCTACTTTAATGCTGGCTAGTGGGTCGAGGTGGCGTCTGGTCAGGATGTCTTCCAGACATCTACCAGGGGAAGTGATTCAGACACAGAGGTCCAGGGGAGAGATTCCATCTCTGGGCTGGGTTGATGAAGCCCCAGAGTCTCCTGGAGGAGGTGGCTGAGGCTGAGTCCACCAGAGCAGCAGCAGAGCAGCAGGCCTGGTCAGGCCAGCAGGGGGCCTGATGTTAAATACAGATGCAGTCTGTGGTCACAGCGTAACAGCAGGAATGTGTCTCTGCAGGATGCCTTCAGCCTGCTGGCCTACTCCGACCCCTGGAACAGCCCGGTCGGCTACCAGCTGGACGCCATCCAGAGAGAGCCGGTCTGCTCTACTCTCAACAGTGCAATATTGGGTAAGCTAGCCGGCAGCCCTCTGTAATCAGTACGAATACATCTGGTCAGGTGGGGCATCAGTAAAAGGAGGGAGGAGACTGTTGTGAGTTGATTTCAGCTGTGATCCTAAAGTTGGGGGTGGATTTATGAGATCAAGTTATGTTTTATGCTGTACTTTGGAGTTGTCCGTGTCACATTTAACGCTGTAAAAACCACAAACAAAGCCTCTGTTGTATCAGTGCTGCCGCAGAAATCCGAAGCGAACACCCTGAAATCAAATCTGCAGGGCTGGATGAGGCCCTGCAGTGACACGTGTCACGGCCCTGGGTAACTCGTGCATCAGGCACGTTATCCAAACTGGTGATAACTGAGGTTGCAGATCGAGGATGAGCTTGAACTTGTTCTCTCTGCTGAAGGTTTGAGACTCGGTTGGATGAGAGAACATATTTATGACACGTCCTGACCGGTGTAGGCTATTAGCGTTAGCAGTTGCTACCAATAGCATCTGTATCCGCAAAGAAAATAACGACGTGGATTTATTGTTGTTTACATCAAGTAGCCTATGTAGCAACTGAACTGGGTAGAAGAAGACAACTTTAGGTAAGAAAATCAAGTTTTATTCAACGCTAGACAACTTTAACATGAGCAACTATGGGCTGGATTGTTTCGGTTCTATTCGGGTATCTTGGTTCGGTTCGTGGTCGGAAACCTAAAGACTCGTTTCCGTTCGGGTCCATGAAAGTGGACCCTTGAGCACTGTTGTATATTAATGTACATTTAAAATAGCAGTATGATTGTCTGTCTGTGGTTTTTTTTTTTTTGTTTGTTTTTTTTTTGCATCATGTGCCCATCACCAGATGGACCTTAACGTGGAGACGGAGAACCAAGCCCTGCTGTCTTTGTTGTCCTTGGTTTCGGCAGTCGTGCAGGCGAACTGCAAAAACTCATCCCACAAATGCATGTTCCTGATAAATAAACCTTCCAGCGGTATAAGATTTCTAAGAAGCACTGATGTAACAATCGACCAAACTGGGATTGAAATGGTCACAGACTGGATTCAGTAGCAGTCGTTCTAATGATCAGAGATGGAAATGAGTTGCTTCACTTTTCTGTAATTACCAACGCTGTTGGATCTTCAACAAGCTGTGAGAGAGGCGGGGTTAGGGTTAAGGGTTGGGGTTAGGGGTTAGGGGTTAGGGTTATGGGTAAGGGTTAGAGGTCAGGGGTTAGGGTTATGGGTAAGGGTTATGGGGTTAGGGTTATGGGTCAGAGGTTAGGGTTATGGGTAAGGGTTAGGGGTCAGGGGTTAGGGTTATGGGGTTATGGGTAAGGGTTAGGGGTTAGGGTTATGGGTAAGGGTTAGGGGTCAGGGGTTAGGGTTATGGGGTTATGGGTAAGGTTAGGGGTTATGGGTAAGGGTTAGGGTTATGGGGTTAGGGATATGGGTAAGGGTTAGGGGTCAGGGGTTAGGGTTATGGGGTTATGGGTAAGGGTTAGGGGTTAGGGTTATGGTTATGGGTTAGGGTTAGGGGTAAAGGTTAGGGGTCAGGGGTTATGGGTCAGGGTTAGGGGTCAGGGGTTAGGGTTATGGGTAAGGGTTAGGGGTTAGGGTTATGGGCTTATGGGTAGGGGTTAGGGTTATGGGTCAGGGGTTAGGGTTAGGGGTAAGGGGTTAGGGTTATGGGGTTATGGGTAAGGGTTAGGGTTATGGGGTTAGGGATATGGGTAAGGGTTAGGGGTCAGGGGTAAAGGTTAGGGGTAAGGGGTTAGGGTTATGGGTAAGGGTTAGGGGTTAGGGTTATGGGGTTATGGGTAAGGGTTAGGGGTTAGGGTTATGGGTCAGGGGTTAGGGTTATGGGTAAGGGTTAGGGGTTAGGGTTATGGGTAAGGGTTAGGGTTATGGGGTTAGGGATATGGGTAAGGGTTAGGGGTCAGGGGTTAGGGTTATGGGGTTATGGGTAAGGGTTAGGGGTTAGGGTTATGGTTATGGGTTAGGGTTATGGGTAAAGGTTAGGGGTCAGGGGTTATGGGTCAGGGTTAGGGGTTAGGGTTATGGGTCAGGGGTTATGGGTCAGGGTTAGGGGTTAGGGTTATGGGTCAGGGGTTAGGGTTATGGGTAAGGGTTAGGATTATGGGGTTATGGGTAAGGGTTAGGGTTATGGGTCAGGGGTTAGGGTTATGGGGTTATGGGTAAGGGTTAGGGGTTAGGGTTAGGGTTAGGGTTAGGGTTAGGGGGGGGTAGGGGGGGTTCGGGTTATGGGGTTAGGGTTAGGGTTAGGGTCGGGGTTAGGGTTATGGGGTTAGGGGTTAGGGTTAGGGTTATGGGGGTGGGTTAGGGGTTAGGGGTATGGGTAGGGTAGGGTTAGGGTTGGGGTTGGGGTTTGGGTTCGGGTTTGGGTTATGGGGGGTTATGGGGTTACGGGGGTTGGGGTTAGGGGTTATGGGTCCGGGTTATGGGGTTCGGGGTTAGGGTTCGGGGTTAGGGGTTAGGGTTAGGGTAGGGTTCTGGGTTTGGGTTAGGGTTGGGTTATGGTTAAGGGTTATGGGTCTGGGTTAGGGTTAGGTTAGGGTTAGGGTATGGGGTATGGTAGGGGTTAGGGTTATGGGGGGTTAGGGTTGGTTGGTTGGGTAGGTTATGGGGTTATGGGTTAGGGGTTAGGGTTATGGGTAAGGGTTATGGGGTTATGGGTAAGGGTAAGGGGTTAGGGGTTGGGGTTAGGGTTATGGGTAAGGGTTAGGGTTAGGGGTAAGGGTTTCAGCTGCCGGTGAGAGCTTTGATGAACACTGACGCGCTGTTTCTCCTGTTTCCCTCCAGAGACCCACAACCTGCCCAAGCAGCCCCCCCTGGCCCTGGCAGTGGGCCAGGCCGCCCAGTGCCTCGCCATCATGGCACGAACTGGCAGCGGCTCCTGCGCCTTCGCCTCTGTGGACGATTACCTGCACTAGCCACGTGCACACGCACACGCACACACGTACATGTACATGCACACACTCTGAGTACCTGTCCAGAAATGTCCTCCTGCACTTCCTCCATCAGTGTAGTCCTGCTAGCTGAGGAGATCTTCCTCCGCGCAGCTCAGTGGGACGTTAGCAACCACCTGCTTCTAGCTCCGCCCCCTACCAGTTGACACGAGCGCCCCTGAGGACGGACGGGCGTCATTTCTGGGGAGGTCTTTGGAGTGCTGACGCACACCCCGCATACATTTAAACACACACAAACGCCACCGCCCCCCCCCCCCCCCCCCCCCCCCCCCCCCTACGGTAAATATAAAAATATAGCTCCACCCTGGTTGCTCCCGTCCCGCCCCCTCCGAGGCTGCTGCTGCGTCTGACAGCTGAGGGGAGGGGGAGGGAAACAGTTGGAGCCGAACTGTTGAGGACTCGCTGCTGCCAGCCTGGAGGGGAAATACATATAAACACATATATGAGACCGGGGGGGTCAAAGGTCAAGATACACAGACGGATGGACGAGTGGCCGTCAGGACGCACGCCAACACGACACGTAGACGCCAAGGCGGCGGCGGGACTGAGACGCCTCTGTCCACCGAGGCCCGCCGGGTATTCAGACCGGGCCGACGCCAGGCTTCCTCCCCCCCTTCCCCCTCCCCCCTCCTCTATCCACCCACTGACTTCAGGACAGCGGCAGAGATTCGCACGACGCATGTGAACTCGGGACTTCCAAGAAGCCGGAGGGAATCGACGGTCTCAACTTCAACGTTCCCCGTTTTTGAAACCTTTAGTTTTCCAGAGTCGGGTTCAGGGGAGGAGCGGTCACTTGGCTCTTATTTGGATTTTAATATTTTTTTTTTTGTTTTTGTTTGTTTGTTTTTTTTCCCAGGTTTACAAGGCACGGTGCAGATTATTATTATTATTATTATTATTCTGATTATCATTATATTAATTATTGTTACTTGCATTCACTCTATATTTGTTGGGCGCCAGCGAGAGCGAGTTCCTCCACCTGATCATAATAAAGGTCCCGATTCCACCAGAGACCAGCGTCTGTACGTGTCCACGTGTCCACCTTCATCAATGAAGTCACATGTTCAGTTCTGGACCGGAGGGTTCGGTCCTCCTCGCCGTCGTCTCCTGACGCTGGGGAGCGCGCTGCTGGTTCGACTCCAGGCCTCCGCTGTTGGCGGATCTTCCTGTTTGTGGTCGTTTCTGACTTGAGTTTACCAGAGATCCCTGTGTAGGGACCCCCCCCCCCACAGCTGCACAGCAGATTTGATGCAAAATTTGTTGATCTTTATTTTCGTATCGATGTCTATGCTAATCTTTAACCCGCGAAGAACTCAGGAACTGAAATGTCCCTTTGTTGGTCGTCCTCGGTTATGACTAGTGCCCCCCCCCCCCGACTCATTCATATTTGGACTTGGATTTGGACTGGAGCCGGTAGAGCTGAGCGATTTTTATCAATTCTGCGATATATATCGATATTTTATTTCCCCAGAGAGTATCGTTTTTTTTTTTAGCCGCAAGTATCAATATTCTAAGCTTCTTTCTAAACCCACCTTTAAAAGCTTGCAAACAACAATTTGCACTGTTTAATAGGGGTGTGAAAAAAAAAATCAATTTGGCAATATATCGGGTTTTGAATAGGTTGTTTTGAAGCAAATGGTTTTGACTCCATTTGTCCTCTGAATGATCAATATCATCTGATGAACATTTACAGCAACTTGATTTTTCATCTCTACTTTTAATTTTGACATTAACTGGGTAGAATATCGCAATATATCATGATATCGCAATACCGTGGTAATATCGTGACCAATCACCATGATACATGAATATATTGCAATATAATCGTGATATTGCAACATTGTATCGTGACCCAAGCACCATGATATCGTATATATTGATATATATGTATCCTAATATAATTGTGATATTGCAATATATTGTGATATCGGAATATCGTATCGTGACCCAAGTATCATCATTAAACATATATTGCGAGGCCCTTGCCAATACTCTCCCCTACTGTTTAAATAAATGAAACTATTTTATATATCGTGATATTGCGATATCGTATCGTGACCCAAGTATCATGATACATATCATATTGTGAGGCCCTTGCCAATGCTCCTCCCTACTGTTTAAATGAATGAAACTATTTTTCCTCAACTCATCTTTTATTCATTTTGTCCAGCATTTGAAAGCTGCCTGTCAGCCATATAATGTGTAATTGATGCTTTCAGTTCAATTAATTTAAAGTCATTGGAACACTCACAAGATGTCACCAAAATCACTTTGTCCCTTTCAAATCTTCCGGAAAATGATGTAAATGTGTCGTAAGATGAATATCGATATATATCATATCATGAGCCGAATATCGTGTATCGCTACAGCCCTAGGAGTCGGTGTGACTTCGGGCTCGGCCGCCGACGTTGCCCCCCCCCCCCCCCCCCCCCCCCCCCCCCGACCTGCATCCTTGTTGACCTGAGGACGCAGGTCCAAACCCGTGACCCTGCTGAGCTGGAGCCGTCCAGCTGCATCCAGGTACCTGAACGCCCGGTGGAACTGAGCTGCTTTCTTTTTCTTTTAGTTGTTTATTCCCAGATGTGCAGAAGTCGTTCGGACCCCTGAAGTCTCTGGAACCGATGCATGTGGTGGTGAGATCCAGTTAGATGTCTCCTTATTTCCTCCTCTTTTTCTGTTCCTTCCTCTTCTATCCAGTTCACCGTGTATAAGGAAAGATGTCAGCCAGTAAATTGTCCACTGCTGATTTGTTTGTCCATTTTGGTGGAGAAAAGAAAAAAAAATGTGCAATTTGTGTGAGGGTGATAAAGATTTATATTAAAAACGAGAAATGATGACAGCGCTGGTGTGGATGCTGCCTGAAGCCGAGTGTTTGTCCTGCGACCCAGAGCGTCTGTGGACGGGTTTAATCCCAGATGATGATGTCCAGAGATAATCCCCCCCCCCCCCCCCCCCCCCCCCCCCCCCCCCCCCAGTTAAAACCTCGTAGCTGCTGCTCTTCCCCCGTAAACGGCCAACTCAGCATTTCAACCCGCCGATCCTCGTCCAGATGTGTTCAGATCAGAGAGTGAAGCTCAGAATCTTTAACAGCTGGATGTTCTGGTCCAAATCAAAACAAAAAAAAATGCAATTTTTTTTTTTTTTTTTTTTTTGCAGAAGGTAAAGAAAAAAAGCATTTATCTGTCCAGACTCATTTACTCTGTAAACTCTGAATCTCTGAACTGATGTTCAGTTGACCAGATGTTCCTGACAGCTGCTAGACGGTGTTCCGGTCCAGGTCTGGGTCCAGGTCTGTCGTCGGTCTGGATCCAGGATGCTGCTGCTGCTGACTGGTGCGTTTGGGCTCGTCGTCCCGTTTCCAGAACATTTCTTGTTCAGCATCAGACGACGTGACCACCTCCAGGATCCCGACAGACCCAGATCATGAAGCTTCCTCCGCCGTGCTCCACCGTCTTCTGTGGGTGTATTTTAGTGTTTGGTGGTCGTCTAGACCCAGAAAGAACCATCCAGCTTCCATCGCTCCATCACTGCTGCTCCGTCTGTCTTTGGTGAACTGGAACCTCTTCATCACGTGGGGTCTTCCTGCTGATATCTTAGCTGATATCGTAGCTTCATGTAGATGTCTTCTGATGGTTCCAGTCCTCTCAGGTGACTGTAGGTCTTCTGACCATCAGTTCAGTCTTTGTTCTTCATCCGTCCCAGTGGGAGGTTTCTGGGTTGGGTTCCACTTTAAAGCATCTCAGATGCTGTTTTTTTAATTTCCTGCTCCAGTCGGTTCTTTAGATCAGCCGCTCCTAAACTTCAGAACACCAAGGCCCAAAGCCCATCAAACCTTTAATCCCAACTGTGATCAACATACAGGACCAGGAACCGTGATCCGATATTAATGTGAGGGGTCAACAAATAAGGTGACACTTGTCATATTAAGTTAAGATGACAGTAGAATAACACTTAACTGGTTTGTTTTATTACTTCTTAATGTTTTTTAATCATGTCATGAATATTTTACAGTAATAAAAAACATTTAAAAAAAGATCGAGGATTAAAAACATTTAATTTTAATGACCTCTCACAGCCCACCTGCAGTCCCACGACGGCCCACCAGGGGGCCGCGGCCCACACTTTGGGAATCACTGATTTAAACCAAAGTCCGCTGTTCTCCTGAACATCTGGATCAGAACCAGAAATGAGAGCTGAGCTCGTTAATATTCCTTTAATCTTCATGTAAACCAGCAGATTGGAATCATTTTAATGGAGGTTTGGATTAAAACGTTCAGTGTTTGGAAATAAAAACTCCAGATTCTGAGCTTTACTCACTGTTTTTCTTTATTTTGAATAAAACTGTAGTTTAAAAAAAGACGTACAAGCAAGAAATACAAGTTTTTTTTATTACCCTCAGATCAGGTGTGATGTGAACTTTTTTTTTTTTCTCAGGGACTAATGTTTGTGTCATTTCCAGTGATGATTCACAGGAATAAGTTGATTTAAACTTCTTCAGTTTTAATTAAAATGTCAGTCCTCAAAGTTGACGAGCAGCCGCCGTGTTTAAATCCAGAACTGGATTAAAATCAAAAGGGAAACAGTTTACTGGTTTCATCTGGTCACTTTAACACCGACTCATAAAAATAAAACCTGAGCAGGAAAGAAGCTCCAGTCAACATCTGGAGGAGAAAAATGACCCTTAATATCATGTAGATGAGTTTAAAAGATCTCCAGCTCAGTTAACATTTATTTATTTTACTGACCCTACTAAACCACCATCACCAGCTTCTAAAGACGAAACTACTGAATCATATTGATGTTTTCCTCCAGCTGATATCAGTTCTGCTCTGAAGCAACGGATGATTATTAGTCATTTAAATATATATATTTAAGTTCTTAAACGGTCTGTTTCTTCATCATGGATCCAAAGAGGATATTTTACTCTTAACAGCATCCTGATTTCTGATGCAGGTGAGTTGGAGAACACCTGTTCAGTATTTCAGATACATTTTTCAAGTAGAGAAAACAGCAGCTGGTAGAACATAAATCCCACCATCAGCTGCTCAGACTCGTTCTGAGACTGACTTTATTTTATTTTAAATGTTCATTTGGATCTTTTTAAACGTGAGCTCCAGCTGGTCTGGGGTCCTGGAGACCCCCGTTCAGTCCGGTCCGGTCCGGTCCTGCCATCAGCTGGAGGGAACCTGCTGCTTGTGGATCCACCTCTTCTTCATCTTCTCTGCTTTGGCTTTTTCCCTGCAGGCTGGAAGAGAGACGGAGGTCACATGACACCGACACGCTGAATTTAAATTAAATGTGACGGTAAACGATGTAGTCGGTCGTTCAGAGGTTCAAACTGACTTTCACAACATCTGCAAACCAGCCTGGAGCGAACTGTAGCGATACACTAATCTCACAATACAATATACTGTATATCAATACTCATCTAACAATACATTTACATCATTTTCCAAAAGATTTTAAAGGGACAAAGTGATTTTGGTGACATCTTGTGAGTGTTCCAATGACTTTGTTTGAATTAATTGAACTGAAAGCATCAATTACACATTATATGGCTGACAGGCAGCTTGCAAATGCTGGACAAAATGAATGAAAGAGGTGTTGAGAAAAATAGTTTCATTTATTTAAACAGTGCAAATTGTTGCTTGCAAGCTTGTAAAGGTGGGACACGGGAGTTTTGAAAGAAGCTTAGAATATCGATACACCGCGACTGAAAAATCGATACTCTGGGGAAAGGGCTGGGCAACGATTAAATTTTCTAATCGGGATTAATCGCATTGTATACTCAAAATCAAATAATGAATTCAAAAGTAGTGTAAAGGTCAGTTTTATTTAAATGTTCTGCTGCCATATGAACTAAAGTGTCATAACATTTGTTGTTCAAACACTTAACATCAGCACTTGTCAGTAACACATATTTAGGGTAAATCTCATCTTAGAGGTCCTCTGGGAGACCCCCGGTCCTCCAGAGGTCTCCAACCCTGGTCTGAGGTCCAGGGTTGGAGACCTCTGGAGGACCCCGACCCCTGGAGGACCAGGTGTCTCCAACCCCAGATGACATGATAATGGTGGTTGTTAATTAGGATCAGGTGTGTGAAAGCAGGGAAACACACTAAACCTGCAGGACAGCGGCCCCCCAGGACCAAGACTGGAGCCCCTGCTCTAAGACCTGCAGGGTTAGACGTGAGGACCAGGAGACCCGGCTGCTCCAGAGACTTGAAGGTCTTCAGCTCCTCCACAGTTCTGACACTTTTCTCGTGAAAAACATAATCACGCCACATCGAGTAGGTACTTTTCTGTCTGTACCGGTAAGTTCCACCGCCGCTGCCGTTTTATCGCACGTTGAGATTTAGATTGCGCCTTCTGTTGCGGTTTGGGTGTCGTTATCTGACGACCGATTGATCCAGGACATGGAGACGTTCACCTTCACTGACGTCGGTCTGGTGACATCGTTTCATGCCGTTGTGTCGACTGTAGCGGTGACTATTGGCAAGGACCTCGCAATATGATATGTATCATGATACTTAGGTCACGATATCACGATATATTGTGATATTCTACCCAGTTAATATCAAAATTAAAAGCAGAGATGAAAAATCAAGTTGCTGTATATGTTCATCAGATGATATTGATCATTCAGAGGACAAAACTATTTGCTTCAAAACAATCTATTTATTGTTTATTATTAGTGTTCTTGAAAAAAATCAGAAAAAAAAAAAATCGATATTAGGAGCTGAAAAATCGATATTATATTGGACGGCCGAAAATCGTGATATATCGCCAAATCGATTTTTTTCAAACCTCGGTGTGTTGACTGTAGGGGTGCGTATTGGCAAGGACCTCGCAATATGATATGTATCATGATACTTAGGTCACGATATCACGATATATTGTGATATTCTACCCAGTTAATATCAAAATTAAAAGCAGAGATGAAAAATCAAGTTGCTGTATATGTTCATCAGATGATATTGATAATTCAGAGGACAAAACTATTTGATTCAAAACAACCTATTTATTGTTTATTATTAGTGTTTTTGAAAAAAAATGAAAAAATTGATATGTTGGGTGGCCAAAAGTCGTGATATATCGCCAAATCCATTTTTTTCCACACCCTGGTGTGTCGACCTGAATAAACGGCGTCGGTGTGAAACGTACCCCAGTCTTTCTTGACGAACCGCACCGCTGCGCTTTTGTTCTTCGCCTTCTTGTTCTGCAGGGAGAGCAGCTCGTTACCTGAGGGCGGGAAACAGCAGGCGTTAGTTCAGAGTCCGAGTCTGATGACCGCCGATGTCCCCCGCGGTCTCTGCGGCGGGACGTCCAGGAGGACGGCGCCTCGGTGGGACCGGACGGGGAGGCTGCTGTGGCAGAGCTCAAATTGAGACAGATCATGGTCTTTGCAGACTTCTGGCCCAGAGTGTAGCCTGCACCCCAACACTTCATGACGGGGGGGGGGCGACATCACATGTGATGCTAGAACGGATCAGCCGGCCTGCCTTACTCGTGGTCCTGCAGCATCCCGGCCCATACAGCCTGGACCGGATGAAATCCTGGGCCGCCTGCTGCTGGAAGGACGCCGTCTCTCGCTCCTTCGCCTGTCGCCACCGTGTAGTTTCCCTTCAGGCTGACAGACACGACAGCACAGGTGAGCAGAGGCAGCGCCTACGTCATCCTCTCAACCAGTCCTCTGCCTCAGGTGGAGGTCCACCTGGAGGCCAGGACTGAGATGAAAACATTAGTTACATACGTTCGAACATGCGCCAGTTTCCCGCTCCTCTTCCTCTCCTTCCCGCTCTCCTCTTCACTCCCCGCCTCCTCCCCCTCTGGCTCCTCCCCCTCTGGCTCCTCCCCTGGGTGAGGACAGGTGGGATAACAAGTCACGCTCGTCTCCGACACACACTGGACAAAAGCAGGTGTATATGGTAGGGATGCACGATAACTGCTTTTTAAAACTGATACCGATAACCGATAACACACACATATACCTAAGATCATTACATCAATACTATGAACAAAACCAAAAACAGTTTTGACTCTTTAAATGAACAAATATTTATTTTTTCAGATGAAAAACTATTGTCAAGCCTCAAACATTTTATCTATCAAACAAACCTATTTGATATCTCACATCAACTTAAATAAGCTGCATTACTGACTGATATAAAAATAAAGGCTCCTTGAACTGATGGAAATACATGCATCAGAATTACTAACTGAAAAAGATTAACATTTAAAGGATTTTGGCTGGTCACGTTCCATTTAAATTAATACCTTTAATTAAAGTAAATGAGGTTCAGTAGTTTTTAATTTAAATTTTTTAATCTCATGGAAGCTTTAGATGAGAAAATGAGGGAGAGGAGAGGCACACGTTAGCATTAGCCTCCGTTAGCTCTCGTTAGCGCGATTTCAAAACTCCATGGAAGTGATTGTTATGTTGTAGGTGGCTGATCAGGTTTTACGTATTAAAGCTTGTGCTTCCCTCCTCGTAGAATTCACTCGGAGGATTCGTCACAAATAAACCACCAAACTATCTTTTTCTGAAACTTTAACGAAGTTCCACGCCGCCATGTTTGTTGTGATCAGCGCTGTGCTGCAGGCTGCATTCAAGGTGTAACGTAAATTCCTCACGTTCCCTCATTTGCTCGTCGTTCTTTCAGCCTTTTCTATTTTTTTCTATTTTTATGTGTAACATGAGGAGAAATACTGCGAATTATGACCGAGTTAACGTTGTTTTCTGGCATGAGGGGGTATTCTTGATTTTCCTGATTGAGAAATTGTTTTTCTGATTATGCCGACGTCACTTGAACATAACATTCACTGTCAGTTATTCAAGGCTCAGAGGGAGCGAGGCACTGCTGTGTTGACAAAAATATATATGTTATCGGGCTATTCATCGTGATATTGAATTTATCGGGATGACGTCATAATTTCCTGTTATCGGCCCGATAGTTATCGTGCATCCCTAGTATATGGGTTTGTAATCCGGCAGGATGACAGGAAGCTTCTTTACCTTCGTCGTCGGACTGTTTCTGTTTCCTGGAAAAGAAAACAGACGTGATCGTTGGCGGGAGGGGGCTGCGTGTGAGATCACGACTTTGATGAGAAAACTCACTTTGAAGGAGCAGAGTCGATTTCCTCCAACACATCAGCCGGGAAGGAGTTTTCTTTTCTGGGGGGGGGGGAAACCACGTTACAGTTTAAAAAAAAATAAAAATCTGATCACATCCAACAAATGAGACTCCAGTGAGGTGAGTTTTAGGATTTGCTCCTGATAGGAGAGAGTTCTGGTTAACCCACTGGGACTGAGTTTCAGCTCTCAACCCAACACCAACACACCTTCTGTTCCTGGAACAGCTCCTGCCTCCTCCTCCTCTTCTCCCTCAGGAGCTCCTTCTCCCTGCGAGCATCAAAACACTTATTTAGCTTCAAATAAAAACATGCATTTCTACAATAACTGCAACATTATCTGGACCTTCCCAGCGTCACAAAGGTCAAAATGACTGCAGAAGAGTTGCGCTGCAGGGCAGCCACACGTACTTGATGAACACACCGGGGGCCTAAATACGACACAAAACAGCGTCTAGTCACACAAATGGAGCTGTTTAACGCACTGAGAACATGCGTGTTTGTTGAATTAGACGGAGACGAAGTGAATAGCGCCGCGTAGAAAAACAGAATATGGAATTAAACACGACTTCAGATACGTTCAGCCGCATTGCTGCCAGAGTAAAAGCACATTTGAAGCTTTTCTGAACGGAGTTCGTGTCCGCCACCTTCTGACGCTGTCCAGCGCGTGTCTCATGCTCGACAAAGCCTGAGCCTTCGAGTCTTCAAAGGTCACCTCCTCCGGGGCTTCATCGTCGCTCGACTCTAGTACCAAGTTTAAATCATCCATCGCTTCTCTGCCCTCGGGTTCCCGAGAAGCTGTCTTCCCACGTTGTTTCTTCGCCATGTTTGTCCTCTTGGTGACGTCATCAGGCTGTTCCGCGACGTGACGCTGAAAAAAGTGGGTCGGTTGGGAAAATATCCGCCCTCCAGCGTCGGAGAGGGGAATTACAACTAAACGGTTTCTCTCGAAATTCTTATCCTTGTCAACTTTAATAATAATCTAGCATATTATTTATTAGTTGGAACTACGACTGAAAGTGCTGCTATATTTATAAGATTACTTTAATCCTTTTTGTTTTGATATTCATTAATTTTGGTAAATGTTCTCCTTATAAACAATTGTATTCTGAGTTGTAAAATGAAATATAAAGACAAGAACGGCAGTCAGCCACAGCCTAAAAGCTATTAGTTTAATTTTGATTGAATTGATTTATACTTATTTTATTTGGATTTTTTTAATGCAAGCTTTTATGTAGATAGAACCTCTCACATGCGAAGTCATCCAGACTTATATTTTGTAACTTAGCCGGAAATACAATGTCATCAATTCAGCGTCAATATTGACACAAAAAAGCAGGATAAACAAAAATAAGAAAATGGATGTCATTAAAAAGCATTGTTAAAACCCATTGTACATTATTATTATTATTATTATTATTATCATTATTATTTTTATTGATGTTAACTTGATTTATAATTGAAGCATTAGATATAACTCAAGTTCAGATCAAACTGTTTTAAATAAAAAAAATGGCAATAAAAGCATATTTTAATTGTAAACACCATTGTAAATAAAAAAGAGACCTGTTGCATATGCCATATGAGTAGTCAGACACTTTTTAACATTTTAAACTGAGTTTCTACTGCTTTTGGTATTATTACCCTTATTGTCATTATCCTGTGTGACAAGTAATCTCATCTGTCACATGTATGAATATATATACAGTCATGGAAGAAATTATTAGACCACCTTGTTTTCTTCAGTTTCTTGTTCATTTTAATGCCTGGTACAACTAAAGGTACATTTGTTTGGACAAACATAACGATAACCACAAAGATTGCTCATAAGAGTTTTATTTAAGAGCTGATATCTTACCATTTTCCATGGTTTTCTTGATTATAACCTAAATCACTTAAGTTTTTACATCAATAGCTATGGCGTTGTACTGCCAAAAACACTGCTTTTATGCATTCAGTGTTTTCTTTTCTGTCTGTTTTTAGTCACATGATGACGTTTAGTGGTACCAGGTATTAAAATGAACAAGAAAGTGAAGAAAAAATAGTGGTCTAATAATTTTTTCAATGACTATATATATATATATATATAGTTGTTTAATTGTTTGTTTATTGCTCTCCATCTGTATTCTCTATATTTTTTAAATTCTTGTTGTAAGTTTATTTGTTATTACCGGTATATGTTTATATTGATATATATTTTCCTTTAGTTCCTGTAAATTCATATGCTGCTGTAACATTATAATTGTTTTATAAACCTTAGCAAATCCAAGCACAACTGTATTAAGAGACCTTGAAACCTTTCTATGTTCATACAAAATTAAACAAAATATATATAGCTTAGCCATGTTTGCATTCAAATAATATCTGCTTAAATAAATTTCATTTTTCGAATACAATAGAGACTACATTTTCTTAATGTTTACATGTTTTTAGTCTCCACGGTTTTAGCGCCTGGTGATATCAGCTTTTATTTTGAAGGTCCTAGCCGGAACCTGTCCTTGTCGGTCTTGTCCGACTTGTCGTGAGCAGGTGCGGTCAGCCACCAAAAACAGCCGGAGCAGTGAACGGGACTCTGTCTGGACTCAAGATGCGCGGACTGTCGTTGCTGTTTCTGGCCGCCGCTGGGGCGTCTGTGCTCGGCCTCCCGGCCTCCGGGCCCTGCCTCGCCCCGCTGCAGTGGGAGGGCAGGTGGGTGGTGTACAACCACGGCACCGGCAGGAACAGCCGGGCCGCGGTCGCCTACGACGCCGAGAACCAGAGGATCCGAGTCCTGCAGCAGCACAAGAAGCACACCCCGTGTCAGAGGTGAGAGGAGACCCGGAGAAGGAGTTACACGTCTGTTTTTCCTCTTTAATGGGATTTTAAATGTCATAATGTTGGTGTGAAACGTTGAAAATATTCCAATCCCCCTTTTTCTCATAGTTTGGTTGGTCCTGCTACTTATATCTGAAAGCGACTTATGTATCAAAAATATCTGCTATGTCATCCATGACAATAACTGGACATCATCTACACTCAACCGAAGAGTGATACTGAAAAAAAATCACTGGAGTAAACCTTAAAGAGAGAACACAGATATATATATATATATATAATTAGGGGTGAGTATTGGCAAGGACCTCGCAATACGATATGTATCATGATACTTGAGTTACGATACAGTATTATCAGGATATCGCGATATCATGATATATCGCGGTATTCTACCCAGTTAATGTCAAAATTAAAAGCAGAGATGAAAAATCAAGTTGCTGTATATGTTCATCAGATGATATTGATCATTCAGAGGACAAATTGAGTCAAAACTATTTGCTTCAAAACAACCTATTTATTGTTTATTATTAGTGTTTTTGCACATTTAAGTAAAAAATCTAAAAAAACCTAAAAAAAAAAAATCGATATTAGGAGCTGAAAAATCAATATTATATTGGGCGGCCAAAAATCACGATATACACTGATCTCTTATTTTTTCGCGGTTAATGGGGACCAGCGCAATTTTTTCTTGATTTTTTTTAATTATATATATTTCTGAAAAAAAATCCTTGAATAACTAAAACCGCGGAACTTAAAGCGCGAATTGGCGAGGGACTCACTGTATATGCAGACTAAGAATCTCTTGAGTAGGGGTGAGTATTGGCAAGGACCTCGCAATACGATATGTATCATGATACTTGGGACATGATGCGATATTATCGCGATATATTGCGATATTCTACCCAGTTAATATCAAAATTAAAAGTAGAGATGAAAAATCAAGTTGCTTTTTATGTTCATCAGATGATATTGATCATTCAGAGGACAAATTGAGTCAAAACTATTTGCTTCAAAACAACCTATTTATTGTTTATTATTAGTGTTTTTGCACATTTAGATTTCAAACAATTTAAATGTGAAAATTAAAACAATTTTCCTAAAAAAATCGAAAATCACGATATATTGCCAAATCGATTTTTTTTCACACCCCTATATATAATATATATATATATATATATATATATATATATTTGAAAGATGAGGGCGCTGGCTCCAACAGTCCGACATGTTGAAATGTCCAACTTTGCAGCAGAAATAAACATTTAAAAATCCTGATGAAGAAAACCTTAAAGAAAGGGACTTCCAGTTATGGCAGTGTAGGAGACAGACGCCAGGAAGAGGTCTCTCCTGTTTCACGTCAATACCTACCTGCCACACAGGTAACTTTCTTAATGTTAAAGTTAGGGATGGGCATAATTAATCCATTAATCGATGATTGATCATTAAGAATTTGGCCGAAGACATTCATTTTCGTCGATGAACCGAATGTTTTTTTTTTTTTTTTTTAATAATCCGAAAGTAGGTTAGCAGTGCCGCTCCTTCTGCAGAATAAGTGACAGCGCTTGCTGTCACTTATTCTGCAGAAGGAGCGGCACATGGACTTCATTTATAAGTAAAGGTAAGACCATAATAACTTTTTTTAAATTAAATGTGCTTTTTTGTGCGTTACAGTTTGTATGTGTAAAGCATTTATATGTGAATGACGATAGGAGGTTTTAAACATAAACAGTTAACTGCTGCCAATCAAATGGTGAATAAGTTGTTCTGGAGGGTTCATATGTTTGTAAATCTGACTGATGAAGTCAGTGCCTCACCAGCCAATGAATCTCACCGCACGTCACTGGCAGCAAGCTATCCGCTTCAGCAGTCGCCAACCACGAGGCCAAGCCGGAGACGTTCGGAGATGACGGGAACGCTGATTGCAGAGAAAGAAGAAGCACAGCCTTTCCAGCCTCCAACAAATTGACCAAAGACTGAAATATTTGATATGTTGGAGTCCAAATTTCTTTCATTGACCCAGTTCTTAAGATGGTCTTTATATGTTATAGTCTTGTTGATGCGTTAAGTTGAAACACAGCCAGATACGGTTAATTTAGAGTTGAAACGTTTGTCACAGTGGAGGATAGTATTCACAGAATTAGTTCTTTATTAGCAGGAACCTCTGCTAAGTAGGTCATAGTGAAAACGCCATGTTGGAAGTGTCATTATCACTGTACTTACACTTACCTGTGGAAAAATACGGCGAACTGAGTGTTGTAACGAGGCGATTTTTGACCTATTGATTTTGTCAAAGGAATGTGATTGAATCAGACCATCTGATTGAATCAGACAACATGACTGAAGGCCAGGAATGTGACTGGTGTTGTAAGGATATGGAGCTGATATGTGGTTAGCATGTATTCACTTCAGTAGACAGGAGGAAGCTGGCGCTTGATGATAAGCTACCTGTCTTCTCCTTCTATATAAGTAATAAGACAGTAACCAAAGGAGACACTTGAGCACCTGGGTAGATTTGTTTTTGTTGAGGGTCACTTGTACTCTGAGTGAGTGTTGGTCGACGTTGACGACTCCACATTTATCCAGAACGTTCTACTTCATATAGCCGCCGCTGTGTACTCCTTGACTGGTGGGGAGTTCGGTTTTTGTCTGGACGCAGTCCCAGATAGATCGTCTGTGAAACCCTTCCAACTCACTGAGCCATTTCTGATGTGAAGGACCTTAACTTGACAGATCTTGACAGGAGGTGGACACATCCAGGACACAGAGGCCCCGATCGTACACCTTCCCTTATCCGTTAACGCTAGCCGCTACCCGCAACCCGCAACCCGCAAATTTTAGGTATAGAAACCTCTGCTAACCGCCAATGCAATCTTCCATTAGCTAAAGCCACTACCCATTATGCCGACTCCCTTACTCACTTTGTAGGTGTGGTAATGGGCGTGTCTTTTGCCCTTTCCGCAAACTCGGTATCTTGCGATCGCGGTTTTAGGGTTGCAGGTTTAGGGGGTGTGGGTGGTCAGACCACCCGCAACCCTAAACCTGCAACCCGCATTTCGGAGCGTACAAGAGCGCGTCCAAATGGCATCAATGCACGTCCACCTGGTCACATGTGGATGCCCGCAAACGGCTCTACCTCTTGAATTAACTCTTGTATAAAAGCCTGATTTGGCCTCAGTTGAACCGCTGAGAAAATAGCAGAGATAGTCTTAAACGGCTTGCTCGCCAGTTAAACCATAGACGACCAGAGCATGTTTACTGGGAGGACACCAACTATCTGGGACTTTCAGGTAGCTGATAGGAATTGTCTGTGTAGAAATATTTATATGTACAGTGGAGGAAATAAGTATTTGATCCCGCGGTGATTTTGGCAGTTGTCATGCCTAGAAATAAATGAACAGTCTCAGACTTCTATGGCAGCTTTATTTTAACAGTTATAGAAAGAATATTGAAAAAAATTTTGAGAAAATTACATGAAATGAAAAATAAAAATCAATTTGCAAGTCATTGAGTAAAATAAGTATTTGATCCCCTAGCAAAACATGATCTAATACTTGGTGGCAAAACCCTTGTTGGCAAGCACAGCTGGCAGATGTTTCTTGTAGTTGCTTACTAGGTTTAAACACATCAGGAGTAATTTTCGTCCACTCCTCTCTGCAGATCATCTCCAAATCCTGAAGGTTTTGAGGCTTGTGCTTGGAAACTCTCAGCTTCAGCTCTCTCCATAGATGTTTAAAAGGATTAAGGTCAGGAGACTGGCTAGGCCATTCCATGACCTTGATGTGCTTCTTATGGAGCCGCTCCTTTGTTTCCTTGGCTGTATGTTTTGGGTCGTTGTCATGCTGGAAGACCCGTCCACGACCCATTTTCAATGTCCTTGTGGAGGCAAGGAGGTTGTCACCAAAGATTCTGCGGTACATGGCCCCGTTCATCTTCCCATCGATGCGATGAAGTAACCTGGGTAACTTTATCCGGTGGTTAGGCCTATATGGCAGATAAATCTGCTATCCAGCGGATAGTTATCCATCGAACAAAAATAGGTTGCAACATGCCTGGATAGTGTGGCTGATAACTATCCACGGATAGCTTGCTAACCATCGCATGTAGCAGAGCTTGACACAGTTTGCGCAAGGTTTTGCACTCAAATGGCCTCCAGTTACCATGGTAAAATATGTAAATTTTGAGTAAACAACAAACTGTGAGCGCGCTAGCAGCGCGCGCTGGGTTTCAAAATAAATAAAAACAAATACAGTGAAAAATAAACCATGCAGTTTCTGACAAAGCCCTGGATAACAAATTTAACATTGAATAATCTCTTCCTTTTCTTGAATTATTCTAAAATTGTGCTATTAAGACAAGAAAATATACGGATTATGCTAGCAGTGCTACTTTTGGAAAAAGGGCATAAAAATTATGCTCAATTCCTCAGATTATGCCAAAAATTATGCTAGCACAATCGGCAAGAGCCTATGTGCTGGTAGAAGTGTCCGAGCCCCTTAAAGGGGGGCAACACTCATGTTCTGTTCAGATGTTACTAGGTAGCGAAATTTGAAATGAGGACGTTCGGACGTATTTGATCAGAATGAATATAAAGTAATATTAATAGGGGCAACCCAACTACCACAGAGTATAACATGTTGATCTTTTCCTTTCTGAATTGATGGCCTGTTCTGCCCCCTTACGCATCATATTCTGCCCGAAGTCGGGTTTCCTCTATTGAATCCCAGTAGACTAATGCATCATGGGAGGTCCCCCAGCAGACGAGGCTTATAGGAGAGTATCTAAAAGGACAGCTCAGAATCTCTCAAGCTCCCCCAGAGTTTTAAACTTAATCAGAAAATAACATTAAATTCTAATCTTAAACTTGGACAGGATGTCTGCAGATGTAACTTTTGCATTCCAGTTTTATCAACAACAAAGTTTAATTTCAATAAGAACATCTTTACTGTGAAAAGAGCGTTACTTGGAGCGGATTATTGTGCATTTCCTTCTTGTTAGTAACCCTGCTGTTTTACTGCAGCAGAGTTGCAGAATTCACCAACACACTGCCTCCGCCTGGACTGAAATCCAGAGTTGTGAAACAGCCTCTGACTGGAAAACAAAGACTCAGCCTGTTAATCAACTTTTGTTTATTTATTGAGCAGTCTGGCTTTAGTTTTACACAGTCCAAAGATCAGAAATGTGTTAACCACTGAACTCAAATAGATATCCAATGAAAGGAAGATGAACAATACTGTCTTAGGGAGCAGTTTCTGGTAGAACATGTCCAATTCCACTTAAATCTGTCTTCTTCAAATCCAGATTGACCTCAGTGGTGCTTCACATTGTCTTATGATTGAATTCCCATCTTTCCAGGGTTCTCTGACTTTCTTGGTCCTGCTGCTCTCTCTCCTCCTGTTGCAGGTTTTTTGAGTACATCTACTTGTATCAGAGCATGGTGATGTTCCAGATTGACCAGAAGACCAAAGTCTGCTCGAAGATCACTCTAACTGATGCCTGGGATCCATTTGACATCCCATCCAACTCCACCTTTGAGGAGCAGTACTTCATTGGTGGTCCTGGAGACAACGTGGAGGTTCAGGAGTGGTCAGACAGGAAGCCGGCACGCCAGCGTAAGTGTGACTTGAAACTGAAATAGTGCAAAAATAATACAAGGACTAAGGCAGGAGAACACAGATAAAACATCTAGAGCAGTGATTCCCAAAGTGTGGGCTGCCGCCCCCTGGTGGGCCGCCGTGGTACTGCAGATGGGCCGCGAGAGGTCATTAAAATGAAACAAATATGTTTTTAATCCTCAATCTTTTTTAAATATGTTTTTGAGTACTGTAAAATATTCCTGACTATTTAAAAAAAATTAAATAAACCAGTTAAATGTTATTCTACTGTCAACTTAATATGACGTGTATCAGCTTATTTGTTGACCCCTTACATTGATATCAGAACATAACTTCTAGTCCTGTATGTTGATCACAGTTGTGATTATAGGTTTGGGTGGGCCGCAGAGATTTTTCTCATTTCAAATTGGGCCTTGGTAATCTGAAGTTTGGGAATGGCTGCTCTAGAGGACAAGTTAATGGAGGAAAACTGTTGGTAACATCTGCTCATCTCTCAACCAGATGAGAGCTGGGTGGGCATTTACACCCTGAAGGACTGTTACCCGGTGCAGGAGACCTACACTAAGAACAGCAGTGTCACCACCTCCACCCGTTTCTTCAACCTGAAACTCGGCATCAGTGACCCAGACATCTTCACCCCCCCCAGCACCTGTCAATCAGCCTGGACCGAGAGGATGAGCGAGTCCAGCTGCTGAGGCCTTGACAGGTGTCTCCTTAGACCTGAGACACTGAACAGCTTTCACAGTCCAAAATCGCTCCCTCGTTACCTCATTCACTAAAAGACACAAAGAGAGCAAGAACCTGATTTTAGTAGCAGTAAGAAGGACAATTGGAATTTAATTCAGTCGTACTGATGTCAAATTTAACAGCAAAACTGACTTAAAGTAACTCACCAAAGTAGATGTGACCTGCTGATCCACAATTACTGCAGTTGACTAGTTTAGAGGTTCAACATGTGGGTTGGAGTCCTTCAGTGGATCATGAAATTAATGCTAGTGAGATGATTTATGGAAGACAAAGATCACATATTTAATCTTTATAACCTGAAATAAAGTCTGTTTAACTGCATTTATGGAACATTTTAATCAATAAAATGATTTATTCAACCATGAGCTGAACTGTGATATTTAAAAAATGTTTGACAACATTCAAGTTGAGCTGAGCTGAACATTTAAATGTGACATGAACTCTGACAGAAAAACGGTTTCTCAGACCACTCCTCTTCCTGGACTCCGAGCCTGATGAACCTCCCTCCTCTCCATCAGAAGTTCTGATGTGAAGCAGCAGATCAGATCCCAGCAGGAAACTGAAGTGAGTCGAGTCAAAGAGCTGGAGGAGAAGCTGCAGCAGGAGATCACTGAGCTGAAGAGGAAAGATGGTGAGCTTCAGCAGCTCTCAAACACCCAGGATCACAATCAGTTTCTCCACAACTACCTCTCACTGTCACCACTCAGTGAGTCTACACACTCATCCAGCATCAACATCCGTCCTCTCAGATACTTTGAGGATGTGACAGCAGCTGTGTCAGAGGTCAGAGGTCAACTACAGCAGTGGTCCCCAACCTTTTTGTAATCGCGGACCGGTCAACGCTTGACAATTTTACGGGGGGCTTCCTCGTTATATTACGCCTAAAACGTAACATGAGTATAACATGGAAGTCTCTGGTAACATCCTCCATACCCATTAAATAAAAAGAAAAACTAGAAAAGCACAGACCTCCGCCAAGCGCAACAATTATCGAAAATTTGAAAGTGATCCAGAATCCAGGATTTCTTCCAGATCACACCCAAAATCAGTTCTTACTTTTCACATTTCCGACAACTCCTGAAAATTTAATCAAAATCCATCCATAACTTTTTGAGTTATCTTGAACACAGACAGACAGACAGATAAACGCCGGCAAAAACATAACCTCCTTGGAGGTAAAAAACTCACGCAGAGCTTGGTCACCAGTTGTGATAAATCCATATTTCAGTACGACTCCTGGTATTATCTGTTAAAAGCTTTCTTCTTCTGGAAGTCGTAGGCTGTTCTTCTTTCTCTTCACTGTGCATTTTCTCCTTCACAAGGAAACTTGCCAAAGACGTCTGTTTGTTACTCATTTTGCAAGTTGAGTTAAATTTTGGTGCTCAAGCAACAGCGATGTATCCGAGAGAATCAGGTCATTTTTCAAAATAAAAGATTTTTCACAATAAAAGCTTGTTCAGACTCATATAATAAATAAAACTTAAAAAAATTAAATTTTCTTGCGTGGACTGGTACCAAGTGTTCCACGGCTCGGTACCGGTCCATGCAGTGGTTGGGGACCACTGAACTACAGGACCTTCTGAGAGAGACATGGACAAACATCTTACTGATCATCACTGATGTGGATGTTTTACTGTCAGATTCACCACCAGAGCCAAAGAACAGAGCTGGATTGTCGGGGTTGGGAAGTTTTTTTTAATTTTTTATTATATGATTGTCATAATAAGCAAACTGAGCACTTCAGAAATCGGCCCTTTAAATGACACTTGGACGGTTAGTAAATCCTGTCTAGATCCAATCAGGCTAAATTGTTCCATTATTCCAGTCATATGCGCATTCTTCATTAATGTGTATAGTAAACCCTCACAGTTCGCGGTCTCAGCAATCGCGGTCTCGGTACATCGCGGAGGTTTCAAAAATATTCATTGAAAAAAATATTCGAAAAACATTTAAAAAATCGGAAAAAAAAAAGAAAAAAATTCAAACGGAGCGTGCTAGGCTGAAGCGAAACACATCATATCAAGAACGAGTCTCAGGAAGCAACAAGAGCCTACACAAGATGCTCTGCGAAAATCGAGGCCTGTGATTGGCTGCTACGACGGGCATTACTGCGCTGTCGGTTGTTTGTAAGCTGATTGGCTGACACGCGTCCCCGCATCTCCCATCTGTTGCTCCTGTGAGACAAAGCCAAGTTTAACGCTGATACACTTGGTGTTTCTGTTCGTCAGTTCTAAATACCGCTTGCTTATTTCAGTGATTTAGTGCCATTTTAAAGTTAACTCATTTACTGCTATTGACGTCTATAGACGTCAGTTGGGTCTAATATGTGTCACTGGGGTTTCTAGGCAGAGCGTCAAAATATCAGAGTTTTGAACGTCGTAGTTAGTGTTCCGATCCTCCAGATGGCAGTATCGCCACTCTCTATAAAGCCGCCGTTTTGCCCCCCCTTCCCGGGGAGGAATTGCAATTGAGAGAAAAGATGGCGCAGCACATTCTACTGCTGATTACGGAGGAACGGAACGAGGTAGAATCAAACTTTTTTTTTTTTCTGAAAAAGTGGAACTTCTCGATAAGTTGAGGGGGTACTCCACATTGTGGTTTTTCACCATTCGTCTGGGGGGGGAGTCACAGCTCCCATTAACCGCAAAGTGTGAGGGTTTACTGTACTTGGAGTGCTTGGAGGTTGCATTGCTAAGTGGGACGAGAAGCAGGAGCTAGTGCTGTCTACGTCGGGGACAAGGCAGACGTTTCCTACCTGCATTTACCAGCAGATTGAATTTGGTGAGTAATGGTTTCAATTACTTTCATATTTTGCGGTATAACAAAGTTACTGCCGTTCGCTACAGTTAACGTTGAACACTGTCAGAGCTAGCCAAAGCTCCAGTGAAAGACAGCTCCCGTTTGCTAGACGTTTGCATCAAGCTAGTGTAGTTAACGTTAACGTAAAAGAAGAAATACAGGCTTCTCTCTAATATCTCTGTAATTGGTGAATCCATGTCAGGGACGTGTGAAGATGATATTCACGCAGGGCTGAGAAGGCTGAACTCTAGTCAGCTTGATACGCTGTGCTTTTGCCCGTGCTTGAAGCCTTTTTTGACAAAATAAAAAACATGTGAACCTTGGTCTTTTTTTTTTTTTTTTACACTCCCTTTCGCCGCTGATGTCATTTATTGATTCATTAAAACGTAATGGTTTTGAGCCATCTGTGTTTACTGTTCTGGCTTCATCTATTGACCAGACGGGGGGGTCAATTTTTTTCTCAGCGCGACATTAGCGTGAGAGAAGACAACAGCGAAGAGCGGCTCACGAAGGGCTTCTGTGTGTTTAGACCAAAAGCTACTAAGCTGTAGCTGTTATTTTTAGTCGCTGCTGTAGCTTTTGTCACCAGCGTTCCCGCGGGTTTAACTGCCACTGCAAAAGTGAGAAGTAAACTGTCAATAATCCCAACTCTTCATTCCAACGGGCTACTCTTCTTACTTGTATTGCTTGAAGTTAAGATCTCTTTATCTCTGAATCTGCCCACATTGCATCACTTTTACTCTCCTCACCTGTCCAGACCTGCTGAGCTAGTAGCGAGTAGCTAGTAGCTAGTAGCGATGTGTGTGAATGTAGCAGTTACTTCTGGCCATTACATAGTAAAAAAAAAAGAGTGATGTACCACTCGCACTAATGCAAACATTATCCCTGCAGAATGAGTGTGTTAGGGGAAGAGAAAGAAATCATTTCCATATTTCCTGGGTTCCCTGAATGCAGCATCAGTGGAACAGTGTCAACAAACTGCTCCAGTGTGATATTCCAGACATTTAAATGTGTCTTTACTGATGTTGTTGAAACTAAAGTCTCAGTGAAGTTTTTTCACGTCCTCCTGCAGGTCAACAACTGAAAGCTGAAAACTAATGCTCACCACTAGAGGGCGCCTTCATCCTGCTAACAGGGATGTAGAGGAGCTTCAAGCTCCTCACCTCAGTGTGGACACCAGCTTTACATCCAGTTTTATAGCTGATAAGACACTATAGTTTCATCACATGGTTTTTAGTTCTGTAAAACTGTTCAAAGTTCAAATGAATGATATTTGTGCTGAATTGTTGCAGAGAACTTTGATAACATCATGTAGATGAACCCTTTCATACATGGTGTCTCTACACTGATGGAAACCTTCACTAAAACTGCATTATTGACATAAACGGATGTAAAAATGAAACTCTGCTACAGCTTCTCTGTGCTGCTGTGTGATCATGGTCTTTATTAACATTTGTTCAGCTGAAATATTCCATCAGAAATAAATATCAAATGGTAATTAATGAGAAAATGTGTCCTTGATTTCATTCAAATCTGTTGAGATGTTCTGATCCAAAGATTCTCAGATCAGCTCCAGTGGAGGGAATACTTTGATCAAAGTTGAACCCATCTTCTTATCTTGGTAGTAAAAGTGTAAATGTCCACTGTGGTGAACATGAAGTGTCAGTGGTTTGATTCTGGCGTCAGAAGGAGCAGTTGTACAGCTGGATGTCCACATGCAGGAATGATTTCCTGTGGCGTTCACTTGTTCATGCTGATGAATGAGTGTGTTGTTGAACGTGTTCCTGCGACTGAGCAGCTCACCATGGAGCAGATGTCCAGAGTCCAATACTGTCCTGAACGTGGACAGCATCACAACACTGACTCGAAATGTCCCATTTGGTTGTTTGGTGAGAGTTTGTTCCACGTCCTCGGAGCTAAAACAGTAACAGCATGGTTCCCTTTGTTCTGAGCCTGAACTGTGGAACATTAAACAGCAGCTGAGTCTCTGATCTGAGGGGTCCAGCTGCAGAATGAGGCCTGAACACTTCTGACATGAAACTGGAGCCTTTAGTTGAAGGAAAGAAGAAGTGGTCTGCTTCTTAAAGGCAGAAATTCAGAGAATCTAGATTGTTGTGATTTTCAGTTTGAACTGAGACGAAGACCAGAGTCATCAGAGTAACAACGCTGAGACACAGGGATGAAACAGTCAATAACATGGCCCATGACTGAGCCCTGTGGGACTCCACAAAACATGAGAGCAGCTGAAGAACTGAAGCTGTCAACAGAAACTCTGAATACTTGAAGTGAACTCAGAAATCCAGCTCTGACTGAGACGTCCAGACTCCTCTGACGGCTCTGCAGGAGGTTTTAAATCAACTAGCAGCCACTGAAATAATGAGAGCTGAGCTGAACCAACATGGACGTCTGGTCCTGCTTTTGTTCCTGAAGCAGCTCAACAACATGACTTGTTTGTGTCGGTGGTTTGTGTGTGTGTCTCAGTGTGGTTTGTGTTGCTCTGATGAATGATAACAGAACTACAGTCAGCTGCATCGTCTCTGATAGAAGATGGAAACCTTCTCATGACTTTCAGACAAACACTAAAGAATTCATGTCTTTCAGAGGACAATCATGGAAGATATCCAACAAATCATTTAGGAATATTATCTTTAACCACAAAAACCATTTCAAAGTCATGACTACGATCTATTAAATGAGTCATGAGTTCTGGTTTCCATGTGGTTGGTTCTTTATTGGTTAAATCTCTTCCATCATCATTATTCATTGATGTTTGATTTCTAATCCTGCTGTTAATAAAGCTTATTGAAGCCATATTTTCTCTGTGTGATCTGATTTATTATCACTGATGACCAACAGATGTTCAGCAGGTTTTTTGTGTCTCCTTTGATTCCATCAAAGTTCATTTGTCAGCTCTGAGTTGAGGCTTTGAGCTGTTTCTCTCACAGATGAAGAACTCACGTCCTTCCTGGAATCATTCTTGCAGCACAGTCGATGCTCGTAACCGTCATTGTGTCGCTAAAGTGAAAAGCCACAGCTAACGGTGTGGAGCTGCAGAGCAGAAACCCACACAGCTGCAGGAAAGCACCTCTGATTGGCTGTCAGCAGCTCTGATGTGTCCTAATAACCACAGAGAACAGATTCATATCTGCTGCTGTACACACTCATCAGCTCCCCTCCCTCTCTGCAGGAAGTCTCTTCTCTCTGTTTCCACTGAGACCTCCAGCAACACTGATGCTACTAATGAACACAGAAGTCATCCAGCAACATTCACACTTCAGTCCTGACTGATCCAACCTCTGGATGTTGGTCTTCAGCAGCTGGAGCTTCAGAGCAGCTGGCTGTGCTGTTTGTTCATGTGTGGAAACAACAGTGTCATCAGCGTAGAGTTTGACATCCTCACTGTGACACGATTCACACACAAACTAAATGATCAGAGGACACAACTGAACCTGGTGGCTCACACACACACCTGCTGTTTAGCACAGAAAAGCTGCACGTTCATGTCTGTTTAGATGTTTGGATCATGTGAAGGTTGTTGTGGTTTTATGAGTCAGAAACAGAAAACTACAGTCAAATGGCTGTTAACAGAACTGAGCTGGAAACAAGAAAAAAGCTGCAACAATCATATTATTCACTTTATTGGGAATATATTAGTGAATAAATGCAAAGAGCCTTTTACACTCTACACACAAGATATAATGAAGAGAAAAACTGAGAAAGCTGGAATGTCTGGAAGCTTCATGTAGACATCATGGTACACTGAAAAATGAACAAAGGAGACAGAGGTGATGTGTTCATGTGGTGGATGGTTCCTTGTTGGTGAGGATCATCAGCAGAGAGAGTCCACAGCAGAACAGCAGACTCTTCACTATCAGCTCTGTGTAGAGCAGGCAGAGCAGCTTCACCCTGCACTGAGACTGGAGGAGATCTGCTGGAAGTGAAAGCTCTGAATGTGAATCTGCTGGAGCTGGCAGCTCTGCTGGCTCTCTCTCTGGAGGACAGGAGGCTGCTGGAGCTGGAAGCTCTGAAACAGAAAAGGAGTCAGATGTTTGGAGTTGCAGTGAGAAATGTCAGTCCTCTGCTCCTCTGCTCTCTTTGACAGCGTCTCCACATGAAGCTGAATGACTGCTGAACACAGTCAGCAAGCCTTCATTACCTGCTGCTGTTTGGGCCTCCACTGTTCCCCCCTCATGCTGGACGTAGCAGATGTATCTATATGTGTCCAGATGGAGGTGATCCAGCACCCTGATGGAGGTGGTGCGTCCTGACTCTCTGAGCTCCAGCTGCTCTCCCCCAGCAGGGGGCAGCTCCTCCAGCGAGCCGTTCTTCTTCTGTCTCTTCCAGGAGAACTGGACCAGAGGAGGAAACATGGCTGAGGCCACACACAGCAGGGAGCTGCTCCCCTCCAGGTGGACTCTGGATGCTGCTGGGTACATCCTCACCACGGGCTTCACTACCTGCTCATCTGAAGTTAGACACAGACTCACATTCACACAGTCAACAGCAGCTTCCAGCACTGCACTGCATTCAGTCTGATCCTGGAGACCACATGGACTCTGATCACTCAACTACTCATCAATACAGCACAAAGTTCACTACAGACACTCAATTCAGCTTCACATCAAACACTCATCACCTCATGTCAGCATGTGGCTCACCTGGAAATGTTTCAACACCAGCATCAAGTCATCTGGCAGCTTCTTTAATATCACATTATCATTGAAAATATCTATCATTCATGAGAAAGTGAGATCAGAGATTTGAGCTTTTTGTCACATTAATGCTTCCAGGAAATAACAAGTTCTTTTCTGGACTGAAACATTTCTCAGACTTGAAACATTCAGCAGCATCTAGTTTAGTCTCATCAGTAACTGCAGTAACTGTTCTGAATCACAGCCAAGTTAGTCAATGAGAGTGGTCCCATCAGAAGAAACAATGAGCTTTTTAGAAGCAACCAGTATGGAAAGACAAAAGGCCCAAAAACACTACTCTCAGCCATGTAAAGCATTCTGTCATCAAATGGGAGAATAAAAACAATACTGTTTAGAAGTGAAAATACAGAAAACAAAATCTCTCTCTAGTCAATAAATGTAGCTTTATGCATAAAAATAGCAGCTTTCTAACAATCAGAATGACATCTAAAATGCTGTTTTGGTGGTTCTTCAATCTTACACTGCTTTACTATAGAACACTTTATCACAGTAACACTTTGTGGCCCTTTTGGCTTGCCATAACCGTCCTCCTGTGATGAAGATAGATCGTAAGTCTTTTGCCGTTTAGTAGCGGCTTCATATAGTCAATTTAGTTACGACAGATGACAAAAATAGCAGATGATTTACAGTTATTTTAATAAAGAAAACATGAATCAGGCTCATGTACATGTCGTACATCAACGTTACGTTCATCTGTGAGGCTGCAAGGAAACAATTCAGAGGGTCTAAGAAGGCATTGCAGCAAAGAGGTTCATTTTAGAATTCAAGAAGAAGTTTAGATTTGACACCGTTCATCCTTTTTATCAGAATGATGGTTGGAAGGAAATATTATCAGAACATTAATGCTCCTGCATTTAAAAGATTTAAAAGACATGAAATTTTTAATTTTGTCACTTTCATGTACTTGAGTCTAATTACTGAAAAACAATAGATCAGTGTTTTTATTTTATTTTTTATAATTGAATTTAATCAAGTCCAAGCTGATTATGGAGTTGATTCTTTGTGAATATCTCCCATCCATGCTTCATTCTTCTGCAACATCTGGGACTCTTATTTCAGAGCTGCTGGACCTCCGCTCTCATCTTCACTACGAGGATTTGACTAATTAACCACCTCGTCTTCTTTCATCACTTTACTGACTGTTTTTCTTCTCTCCACTTCATGAAGTTTGATTTGAAGTTTGAATTCAACTGATTTCTTTTATTTTTCATGAAAAAAAAATTTTTTTTTCAAGTATGAAAACATGAATAAAAATGTCCAGATAAACTGATAATTTAAAACAGTATTTTCTGTCATCAGTAATATGTATATCTACATCAGATATGGAAAACACAAATATATGAATGTGACTTATTTAGAAGTTCTCTTTCATTGTTTATTAACGTTATTAGACACTTTAGTTGAATTATCTTCATTTTAACTTCCAAACCTTCCTCAAATATTTGTCTGCTTCAATAAACTCAAATGTCTCAGATTCCAAATGATTCCTGAATTATTCTCTTGGACGTGTTTCCAGTTCAATCTTGACATTTATTTGACTGAATCCATTTCTGAATGAGAATTAAATTCCATCTGACATCAAAAGTCATGTTGTTTTCAAAGAGCAGCAGATGATCCAGAATGACTGAGATGATCAACTCTAAATATCTGGAACATCTCTGATATTTGCAGAAATCAAGAACCAGTTTAGTTGTTCAGTGAGATTTCAACATGTTTTCAGAGATGATGGAGCTTTTCTTCTGGAACAATGGCTGCATGATGAATTCTCTACTAAAGATGAAAACTAACATGGAAAGACTGAAGCAGCTGAAACTGACTTGAAACACATTTAAACTTCTACAATAAAACAACTGAAGGACAACAAATGTTGCTTCTTACCTGTTACAAACAGTTTAGTTCCAGAACCAAAGATGTAGTAGTAGGACCAGCCATCCACAGTGAGAAAGACTGATACAAAAACCTGTGAGCTGATGAAGACACTGACTGGAATTGTTTCCAGGCAACAGCCTATCAGCTGTCTTTACCTGAGCTGCTCCTCCAGAGGCAGGAAACATTGATGATTTTAGTAGTTGTGTCTCCCTAAATCCAAGTTTCCTCAGACTGATGTGAGACAGAATGAAAAGTGTCAAAGCTGAACGTTTCTTAGTTTTCTACTGACATGTCTCCACACATACGTAGAGGTAGAGCAGCTGCATCATCTGACTCAGAGACAAAAACCAACAAACGTCTGATGTGGTTGATGCTGTTGGAAGGCAGCAGCAGGTAGAGGAGGAGACATCTACTCCAATATTCTACTCAAGTTAATACCACCATTACATTTAGTTTGACTGGAGAACAAGGACAATGACCAGATGAGTCAAAGAAAAGCAAAGATTCTCTTGTTTCAGATTAACCCCCCCCCCCCCCCCCAACCTACCTCCCCCCTCCATGAAATCTCTCTTTTAATGCAACATTCTCAAATCTCCAAACAAAAACATTAAAAACCCACTGTAGCTCTGTGAAAAAGCTGGAGCGTGTGGGGACCATCCATCCTGCCACCACATCTTCTTTTAATGCCTTCAGCCAGGACACACACACACCAAAACACACACACATGAACTAAGAGAAGAGGATTAGTGGACTAAACATCTCACTCTTTTAATGCTGCAAGTTCAGACACAACACACACCATCACATACTGTCATCCAAACAGAGATAAAAATTAGATGAGCTTTCTTGGATGGAGGGGGTTGGTCATTGGGTGGGGGGGTGTTTAGACCCGTCTCTGCTAGGGTGGTCCTGGGGGGGTCCTGCTGGGTGGTTGGTCTGTGTCTCTGCTGTCGGGGTCCCCCCTCCCTGCCTTGTTGCTCATTATTGCTGCTGTGTTGCATCTGGGTGGTGGGTGGAGGGCTGTGGCCTCCTTGGTCCTCCTTCCTCTGGTCTTCCTTCCTTCCTCTCTTCTTCTCTGCTGCTCTGCTCTTCCTTGTCTGTTGGTGGCTGTTTTGTGGTGGAGGTGGTGCTACTGCTGCTGGGCTGTGTAGGGTTGGGACTTTCTGGGGTGTTGATCTGTGGGTGGGGGTGTGGTGGACGTGGGAGCTGGTGTTGCTGCCTTATCATGGTCCTTGTCTTCTGGTTCTCTGGCTGGGCCTCCTGCTGTTGGGGTGATGTGATTTGTGGGGGTTGTGGCCCCTTGGGTCCTTACACCTTTCAGACCAGCCTGCCCCAGCAGAATTACTGTTATGGTGTGTTTTTGGTTTTGGTGAGGGTTTCGTCTCGTCTCTCCTGTCCTGAGTCTTTTAAGTCTGGTCTCTCCCTGTTCTGTTGCTGGCTCGTCTGTTCTCCATCCTGCTTGTCTCAGTCCTTCTCCCTCCTGTGGTCCTGCCTCGTTGTCTTGTCACCTTGGAACTGAAGTTTAAGTTAAGTGTGGATTTCTTTTCTTTTTTGTTGGAATAGATTAATTTCTTTGGAATCTCCTGCATCTGGGTCCTCCTTACGACTCTCTATACAACACTTCTAGTTGTTGGGCCACACATGTGATCACAGAGACCGCATGGTTTTTCTGAGACAAAGAAAGACAAAGGAAATCATAAAACTCAAGTCCCCAGCATTCCTAGTGGTTTTCAGTTTCACACCTAGGTGTGAAACATTATGTCCCCCGCTCTCTCTGTTTCCCACTGGCCGGGGACCCCTGCTCACAGCGGGGTTCCTCAAACGAAGGAGGATCGCAGACTGGCCGTTTAAAACTCAGAGAGCGCGATTCGATCGCTCTCTTGCTTCTCCAACTCTTGCTTCTCCACCTCACTTGCTTCCTTACTCCGCTCTCGCTTTGACCCTTCGGCTCTCCAGCCCGGATCTAATCCACACGCTCAAAGCATCCTCTCCCCTGGGCCTACCTCGGCCCATCATCGCTTCCAGCCAGCAACCGCGAGGCCATCCAGCAGCGCGCTAGTCAGCCACCGGCAAGGAAGACCGGTTTACGCGCTCCGTCCAGCCAGCACCACGAGTGAACCACGAACATCGGCACGAGAGAGACTCGGTGACCCACGGAAGACGCCCGGCTCCACGCGCCCTACAGGACCCGGTTCTGCTGAAGTGCCACAACCTATATTCCTCCTTTAAGCCAAAGGAGAGAGACAAGCAGAGCTGCTCCGGACCACCCACGGAGCGTAATCCAACAGCGGTACAGCTGTATCCCAAAGTCTAACTACCCTCCCGGGACACTACAACGCCATCGATCGCTTTCGAGAAGCGAAACAAATAAGAGGCTTTTGGTGTCTGGGCAGAGCTTAGTTTAGTTGTTCCAGTGCAGTTTTCTTGTGCTTACTGTGACAGGGTTTATGATTGAGCCCGCCGGTGATCCGCCGGCGTGTATAGACCCATGTGATTGCAGTGTTTTCCTCTCCACCAGCTGACCGCGCCGTGATTTCAGATAAACAATCAGTTGGAGAGTGCGGGAGTCAGGTCCACACTCTCCCTTCTGTGGAAATCCTCGGAGCGATCACAGCATCGGTGGTTAGGAATCACCCTCGCGTTGTTGATTTTACCTTGCCGTTTCTGTACTCTGATTTTCTTTCCTACTAACCACCTTTGTGGGGACGTCATCACGTGACTTCGTCGGCCATCTTGTGACGGCATATCGCGCGAGTCGTCGGCCATCTTGGTTAGGGCGGAACCACAGTGTGACTCCATCCGCCATCTTTGGTCCGGCGATAGTACCGCATGGCCCCACCCGCCATCTTGTGGTGCCCTATCGCGCGAGCCGCCGGCCATCTTGGACAACCCTCTCACAATATCACACACACACACACACACACCTATAATTTCTAGCACACATGTATATAAGTTTACACTGGTTTCCTTTGAATGTTTAATTCGCTTATGTTAGTTTTAGTCATCGTTTAGTTAGTAGATATCAGGATTGTGATTCAAGTGTTTGTTCATTCTGATACTTGTGTTAATAAATTCTGATATATTCTAATGAGAGAAGTTGTTTGTGGTTATTTTACACAGTTTTGTAACATTGGCTGGTTGAAGAGGTCTGCGCTCGGTCTCACATCTTCTCTGTTGCTCTATAGCGCCACACCTGGTCACAGGCTGGCACGCATAGAACAACAGCTATTTTGAGACTGATTGTGCCATTTAGTCGTTTTTCCTGATTTATCAGGTGGTGCCCCGTTTCATTTTATTAACTTTGTCAATACCTTTATGGTTATTAGCAGCTGTCCATCAAGACAGTTGGTAATAACCCTTTTATGACTAAACGAGCACGTTATACACCTTATTGCACAACATAGTGTAACCTGGTTAAATTATCACAGGTAATAAAGTTGATGTTTAAAATAATTTAAGTAGAATAAATAAGGTTAAAAATCAGTTCATAAAAAGATATATCATAAATACGGTTAAAATGTTATTTTATGAGAAATTTAAAAAGGGGTACAATGATATAAATATGTTAAAAAGTACTGTGTAGTACGCTGAATGTATGATTATTTTATTTGATTAAGAGTATTTTATTTTGAAGGCAGCGGCAGTAAGAGGAAGTGGTGTGTTTTACCCGGAAGTCTGAATTGATGTGTAGGTGTGTCGCTTGACTAACTCAGTCACGAGGAAAACGGAGTCTGTAAAAGTTTGTAACAGTTTGTATAAGTGTGCTTAAGTGTGTAGTCGGTGTTTTGAGACAGTCTGTCCGACTTGTCTGTGCCGGGACATTATCTGCATATCTTCTGTGAGAGGCTGGAGACATTTCTACCCGAAGTGTGTTGAACAGGTTTTCACGGTATGTATTAGCGCATTAGCCGTTAGCCACCGCATTGTTTGTTAGCATCACTAGCTAAGTGAATGAACTTTTAGCCACAGTACAGCTAACTCAGCTTATTAACAAGGCTGTAATTCATCTTTTCCGAAAAGGAGATTTGAAGAAGAGATCCACGGAGGTTACCGACTGCCATGTGAGCTACCCAGAGACTGTTTGGAGTATTTCTGACTGCACTGCTCAGGCCTACTATCGAGGACGATCCTGGCGGCCATCAGCACCCTTACCAGGGACCACCGCACCCTCGCCAGATGGTTTGAGAGATTTCCTACCGCCAAACTGACTTCACTGTAGGAATAAAGTACCATATTTATTTATTTCTGCTCAGTTTGAGTGAAGCAGCTTTTTGTTTTTGGCTTCACCGTACACAAGCGTCGCATCAGGCCTGCAACTAAAGGGACTTTGAGGTAGTATTTGCCGGCTTGTGTGTGTGTGTGTGGGCCCACAGACTGTGTTTGTTTTGTTTACACACTGATTGTGTTTTTGTTTACATGGTATAGTTGAATACAAGTTCGAGGTTGTGTGAGACTAATCTATATTTCATTTGAAGCAAATTTATCTGCAGTTATTTATTTTAACTGTTTTTTCAGTAAATAATTTAGATTATTTTTTATACCACTGATTCCAGTGTGATTTTTGGTTATTTCATCTGTTTAATGTGTTTGTATGCAAGATAGAAATTTACAGAGGTTCAAAAGAGTGTAATCTTAAGATTAACAGTTTATTGGCAGCGAGTAAAAAACTCAAGACACATAAAATATTTAAAAGGTAAAAGAACAGTAAACATTACCTAACTATTATATGTACATTAAGATAAATCAGTTAAAGGACTCAGGGCCTTTCTCTTATTATTTTGGGGATTACTGGGCTACAATAGTATTATAACTATTTGTACTATTGTTGACATTTTTAATTTTATGATTGTTATTATTTATCATGCTCTTCAGCTTGTAATTGAAGGGGTGACTGCTGCGGTGGTGGCGGCTGCAGCTGCGACTGCGGCTGCAGTGTGGGCTGCGGCTGCGGCTGCGGCTGCGGCTGCGGCTGCAATGAAGGTCGAGACAGCAGCTTCCGCTGCTGCTTCTGCTGCTGCTTCTGCTGCTGCTGCGACGAAGGCCAAGGTGGCGGTGTTGTGTTTAAATTTGGGCATATCTTACTCATAAGCATACACTCAAATTGTACTCTAAGGGCCTGATTTACTAAGATCCTAAATAAAGAGTACTAAATTGCGTGTGCACTGAAAAAGTTTGCGCGTGCTGTTGTTGTGGTTTTGCGGGTGATCAACTAAGAATGCTCGCGCAATTGATAACGGGTGCAAACCGCAGTATTTAAATGAGGTGTTGCGTGTCTTACGGTTTGCGCCGTGGAGAGTCTGGATGGAAAGCAGGATAGACGCAAGCGCAAAATGAAATTTGACGAGTTGGAGTTAGAGATATTAGTGGAAGAGGCAAATAAACACATTCATGAACTAAAGCAAAGAAATTTAAACATTACCAAAAGAAACGCAATATGGGAGAAAAATCTGCGATAGATAAATGCAGTTGGTAAGACAAAAAGAACGGCAGATGAGGTTAAAGAAGGTGGCAAGATATAAGGCGAAGAACTAAAGAAAGAAAAGTGGCCTTTATAAAACTTCGGCAAACAAGACGGGTGGTTATAAGTGGCCGTTGAGAAGTTCAAAGCCTCCATAACCGCGGAGCGCTGTCATTACGGAGATGCGTCTCTGCGCGCACCTGTGGCATCAGTGAGTGGAGCTGTGGCTGGAGCCGACTCGTCCTCACACACTACTCATTAGTAAAAAAAGTATATGTTTTTTCATAAAATCCATCCATCCATCCATCCATCCATCCATTAGCTTCCGTTATCCGAAGTCGGGCGCGCGGCCAGCAGCTTCAGAGGTCCAGATCCCCCGGCCGCTTCCACCAGCTCCTCTGGGAGAATCCCGAGGCGTTTTTCATAAAATGATGTGGAAATAACCCATTTTATTACAACTGAAATTGTGCTTGGGAGGAGTATTTTCACCGGACATTTTGACCGGAGAGATTATAAAATCCCGGACTTCCGCATATTTTACCAGACAAAGTCCAGCAATTACCAGACAAGGGAAAACCCTGGTGCCTCCTGTGGAACCTTTTGCTGAATAATACTCGATTTAACATTCAAATAAAATATTTCTCCTTTTGCATGTGCAAACAAATTTACACGAGTCCGAAAGACTCTCTCTGCGTATTCTTTGATTTTGGCGATGTCGCCTCCTTGCCACAATAACAGCAGCCATCGGTGCGTAATGCTGGACAGAATAGCACCTTCCTTTCGAACGTACTAAATACAGACGCAATCACAATCCCCGCAATTACTTTCAGGGTTGGTAAAATCTCATTGCGTGTGGTAAATGGACCTATTTGCATTTTCCCCTCCCAGTATTTTTGCGCTTTCTGGCGGGTAACGCCCCATATTGTTTATTCATCAGGGCAAAAGTGCTAAATGAACAGCGTGTGCTATTTTGCTGATTTGAGAGGCGCAGTCCTCTTTGCACGCTGTTAGTAAATCAGCTTGCGCATTGGTTTGCGGGTGATGTCAAGTTTGCACACGTTTTTACGCACGCAAACCTTTAGTAAATCAGGCCCTAATTGTCTTCTGGTGAGGCAGTCAATTCGGTTGTTAAACAATAGGCTGGAATACGACTGAGGTGCAAAACGGAGTTTTATTCTTGAAGTCTGCATGCAAATTCAGAGAGGTCATTACAGAATGCCGGATCATTCAGAATGACAAATTCTTAGTAGGAAACAGGTACCTTTAAACATCACATGAAAATATCAGGACCTTGGATAAGTTCTCTAGACGTCTACGCGTCAAACCTTAGCAGACTTGTTGGAGCCAGAACGATGACAAAACTGTGGCCTTCGAACACGCAGGAATCGAGACCAGAAGTCATGGACTCATGACACAGCACTTTAGCTCAAAATAAAAATTTTTTAACATTACAATCCCTACTTTTGTTTTTGCACCTCATTTTCTTTGCATATATGAAAAGCTTATCTAGATCACAGCAGTAGAGCACGCGGTTCCCGCCTCAAAGGGCCCAGCCCACAACTACGAGCTAAACAGGGAATAATGAAGCGCAGTCTACTCTATTGAATGTGACCCTCTAGTGGCCAAACGCCCATCCCCAACTATGTTTCACGGGTTTGCAGCTCAGATTGGAATCAGTTGATTGATTGGTTAAAATGATTAAAGTGATGAATTTAGAGTTTGAATTTTGAATTTTAGTACAATTTAGATTGTCAGATTCCGAAAATAAGGGGAACGGCAAAAGACCCCCTAGAGAATATCTACTCTAGACTAGGCCAAAACCGCAGTGGGAAAAAGGCCACAAGACTATCTAAGCAAAGAACTTCAATTCTCAGAAACACCTGCAGGGTGCACCACCCCAGTTGATGTTGGGGAACAAATCAGACCTCTGACCATGCAAGAAAGATGTTGTCATTGCTTTTAGCATCATGTGGCGTAAACATGGAATCACACATAAAAAAAAAACAAACAAAAAAAAACAATCAGGAATGGAGTAAATACTTTCAAAAACACTGAGTACCAGGAGCCTGAGGTCAGCCATGTCCACAGATCAAATCCCCAGGGCTCTGTGAGTCCCTGTGATGCGCGTCTCCATAGGAATCCCAAACCCCTCTGGGCTAAGGATGTACGGTTCAAAGGTTCAATCAAAACCAAATCGTCAACCTGGTCAGCAAAGTTATAGTACCCCTCCAAGGAACTAAACCCCTAAGTTCTTCTCCCCCACTTAGACACAATTAACATGAGGCCAGACCTCACGCTTGGAAACAAATAAAAGGGATAATTAACATGATGATTCAAACGTGATGATGAGTCAACAAATCATAAATACCCATAAAGAAGTTTTGTAAACTGAGGATTATCAGTAACACCGATTATTAACCAATGGATCTGTCAGCTGGTTTCTCAATGCAATTAATCAAATTTTCTCAATAGAAACATGGCACAGGAGAGGCCCTTTCGGTCCAGATGGAACACTGGCTGGATACATCAAGAATCTTATGGATGGAATCTGGGATGACGGCCTCCTGTTCATTGTGACGCCAAGGTACCTATTGGGATTTATATCAACAGGATTTTGCTGTTTGGAGTTGGCGGATACCTGCTGTATCGAAATTCCTGGACCGTCAACCGGCCTCGTGTGTGTGGAGTGACGCGCGATGTGAACACTCAGCTGCTACTATGGGTGGCTGAATCGGGAAACGGGATGTTTAGTGATGATTTTGGAA
>JAGFBZ010002584.1:0-51731 GCA_018398805.1 Hirundichthys speculiger | reverse complement strand
ACACAAGCTACGTCTCCATATAAGTAAAGTCTACATTGTACGAGCAGCTGTGGCTCAAGAGGTGGACGTAGAGGCAGAGCAGTCGTCTGCCGACCTGAAGGTCAGTGGTTTGATTCCTGGTCTTGTAGTCTATAAATTGAAGTGTCCTTGGACAAGACACTGAACTCCAGACTGTCTCCAGGGGCATTTATCAGTGCGTGTGATTGTGCATATGATGCTTAGACTTGAAAATAATTCTGTGTAGATCTCTATAGATTAAGAGAGTGCTGCGTGACGGGGTTAATGTGTCTTGTGGTGTAAAGTGCTTTGAGTGGTCAACAAGAGCAGAAAAGCACTATAAAAACTGTTGGGGCCTTCTTGGTTCAACTGCAACTCTTTCTGCAGTGGACTCGGATGAAGCCTTATTTGTTTTTCTTCACTGAATTTTCAAGAATGGGTTTTAACTACATTTTCTGGTCAAATTTAAGGTGTGATGGCTGCATTGGCTGCCACACATCACAGGACATGTCGGTAACATTTCGATATATTTTGTTACAGGTATTATTTGAATAATTATCCACATGTTTGTTTGACTGTACTTGAGTTCTATTTGTAGTGCACGCATTTAGTTCACTTTTGTTCAGTCAGTTTGGTTTGTTTGTTTTTTGACTTATGTTTCTTTGAGTTGCCAGTTCTGTGGTGTTGCTGTGGCTGGAGTCTCTGGGGCCCAAGGAGAGATGCCAATCAAGACCAGATGCAGCCACTTAGATTGTACCATGTTGAATACTCCATGAAAGGGGAGATGTTAACTTTTGAGTTAATAATTTTGGTTTAGATATTTTGTATGTTAGTTATTTTGGTTAAAGGTTTATTTTGTATAATTGAATAATGGGTTGTTTAGGTTTTGTAATTACTTTAGTGTGATTGTATTGTTTGTCAACCCCTTGTGTGTGTTTGTCAATGGTTTGATCAGCCATTATATATGTAGCCCTCTTGTGTGTTGAGTCGGGTCAGTTAGTTTATGTTGTTGGTGTGTTCATTTGTTAAAAAGCCTAAGTTTAGTTTGATTTAGTTGACCTCTTTTATGAGCTCATTTTAAATTTGTCTACATTTTTGTTAAGTTGGATAAATAAAATCCTTTATTTTTTATATTTCCTGTTGTTCTTTTTTTGCCAGCCTGCTCGGTCTCTCACATAAGGCATATTTTGGCAAGTCTGGCTATTTAGAACTTCCAAATCCATCAGCATTTGCTACGTAATTGCATTTAATTTGTACGTTATATTAACAATAGTCATGCGTATATTTTTGTATTTCAGACCTGTTTTTTTTTTTTTTTTTAAGTTTGATTTGGGGTCTTTTTGAGCAAGTAATGAGGCAAGGAAAAATCTGTTACATATACTAACCTCCAGATGCAGGAAACATGAAAGCAAACACTGAACCTCTATGTTATGCATCAACAACGATAAAACATAATTAAGAGACTCAAGAAAGTAATAAAGGCAGATTCACGGTGGGTAGTGTGTTGGACGTTTCTTGGTCATACCAAAAACAGCGAATCAAATTTCTTCCTGCTCGCTACACAAATGAGCCGCATGCTTTGGATTAGTCCCGCCTCCGTGTACGATTTTGAGTCGTGTCGCCGCAACTTGATTGGCTGACGGATGTGTTGAAGCGGGAAAAGTTGAAAGTCCCCCAACTTTCAACGTGACACACGGAACCCACAATTCAGTTCAGCGGCAGTGGATGACATCATTCAATGTCAATGGAGACAGATTAAGACGGCGCTTTCAGTGCATATATATGTGAACCCACTGGATTGAATAGCAGAGAAAATGAGAGAGGGAGTGTTAAAAGGAGAATTTGGATATACTCTTTTTTTATAAGAATATCCTATTATTGTGCACTGGTGAGGCAGTCAATCGGCTGTTAAACAATGCACTGGACTACGACAGAGGTGCAAAGCGGATTTCTCCAAGTTGTATATAATTCAGAGAGGTCATTAACTCACATCACAGAATGCAGGATGGTTCAGAATGACAAATGGCCAAAAGCGAACAGTCATCTTAAGCATCACATGAAAAACATGGGGACCTTGAGATACGCTGTCTAGACGCCTATGTGTCAAAACTTAGTGACTTGATGGAGCCAGAACGATAAGAAAACTGTGGCCTTCGACAGTCATGGACTTATGACACAGCAATTAAGGCCCCAAAATGCAGTTTTAATATTACAGGGAGCGAGCGAAAGGCCAGAAAATCTTACTGTCGTGATAGCGACATAACCTGCGGAGTTAAAAAAAAAAATCCGGAAGTTCCTCGGTGCAGGGGTAAGGGATTACTGTGGGAAACCTTCTGTCACTCATTACAGTATGAATCAAGGAAGAAGAGAATGCAACTACTGGTTTAGTCCTGACCTGTCCACGATAAAGAACACATGGAGAATTTTTAAAATAGAATAAAAAAATTTCAGCGTTTAAAATCTCAAACGCTGGAGGATATTCCTTACTGTCCAAACTTTTTTTTTTTTCTAGTTTGGGCTTGAAGTTAAACACAGTGAGCAGAGGCAGCTCTGCTGAGTACTAATGCAATTACAGAAGAGATCAACGGCATAGATGTCCTTGACCTTGTGCTTGGTGGACGCCACAGTTGAACTCACACAATGTGATAAATCGTTCCCAGATATCTGTAAGGCAACACCGAATAAAGCAAGGAAGCCTGGGAACAACGAGGAGCACGCCATGCTTCATACGGATGTGCTGTGAGCCGCCGCGTGGGTGATCTGGGTTGTGAGGGAGCTGTTGCAGGAAGTCGGCGGCTCCCCTCCCTCTCTCTCTGTGTGGAGCGTATGTGAGCAATTTCACCAGAACCTGGCGGCCGCTGTGAAGTGAATGATGACAACGCGGGTAGATTTATAATCAGCCAGAAAGTGTAAGCCAGGATAAAAGTTATTTGAACTTTGTACACAGTTCTTACTGGCTCTGAATTTTAAATAAAAGCCCAGTTGAAGCAAAGTTACTGGAGTCTGTCTGCCCATCCTCCTCCCTGCAGGCTGAAACCTAAACCTAGAGGCATCTGTTTTAAGGTTATTTGATGCAATACAGTTACCTGCCTCTAATTTGAAATAAGTTACAGCAATTAGATATGAAATGATTTGAACATCACTGTTTATTTGGTAGAAGTTACCGCGCTGGACAAGTGAAGTTTGCCTGAAAAGGATCAGGTTACTCGAACGGCAGTGCTGTTTCTCAGTAAACAATCCTCTATCCTTTCAAGATGCTTGACCACATCTACCAAACCAAGGTCGGCTTGCTCCTCTGTTCACGTATCGTGGCTGAGTGTTATCAAAGATTCCATTATGGACTGGATGCCCTTGGCTTTAATTGAACCAACAAACTCTTATTTGAGTTCATCTTTGCAAACATTTCTTTTGAACATGCACAGTGATGCAATCAATCTGAGGGGGCTGCTGGGATCCTTGAGATTGTGTAGAGACACCTGGAAACAAACCTAACAACACCCTGCTGCCGTAAACAAATCCGATCTTTTAGTTTCTGCTGAAATGCCGTGCTCAGTTTTTGCTGAACACGGTGCTGGGCATTAAAGTCTCACCTGTCCATAGGTCATCGCTCCAAAGGTCTCATTCAGATGCAGTTTTGCGAACCTCATTCATGCTCGATTGTTCTCTTTAGACAGAAAAAAAACCCTCCAAACAAACTATTTTTTTTCAAAGAGGCCCTGTCTATATCAATCAGCCACAAATCTGAAGTTGAAAGAACTATATTCTCACACGAAAACATCTTAAAATGACATTCCTTTACAAAATAACAAAGTTATAACGATCTCTTTTGCTTCTCTCTCCTCTTCCATCACTGCTGCTTGTTGATGCTGAAAGTGTTCTGTCACTCAGTGTTTCCTGTGCATCTTCTTCCCAGCTGGCAAATGAGCTTTTAGGTGGATTAACACCACTTAGCGCGTTTTACTGAGTGTGCATCTAAGAAAGGTTGCGATAAAATGCCTCATCTTCTAAGGTTTCTAATTAATTAATTTGAGTTTTAATTCAATTCAATTTAATTTTATTTGTATAGCTTCTGTTACAATACCAATTGTCTCTAGGCGCTTTACAGAGACCCAGAGCATGAGCCCCAAGCAAATATTATTAACTAAAATTATAATATTAAATCCAAATTAAGGATAATGGCAAGCAAAAAAAAAAAAAAAAAACTCCCACAGAGGGAGAAAAAAAAACAATCTTTAAGCCAAATAGTGGCAAGGAAAAACTCCACTTTTAAGAGGAAGAAACCTTGAGCTGGACTTGGCTCATATGGGGGTACCTTCCTGCTGGAGACCAGCTGGGTAAAGACAGAAAAAGAGAGGGGAGACAGGACAGAGAGAGGATGTAGAAAAGAGAGAGGAGAGCACACAAATGACTGAATGAAATGACTCCATAAACAGATGCAGGTAGCAGCACTGAGGTGAGATGGTCAGAGGACTACATCGCCGGTCACCACGCCAGCCGGCACCCCGAACACACCAACACACACAGGTGGAGGTAAATGCTGAGATGGACAGAGGAGGGAACTGCAAGTCAGCATGAAACTCAGGAAACTCTGGCCTGCAAACATATAGAAAGAAAAAAAGAAAAAAGGGGGGCAAAACAGCACAACAAACTATTGGAAAGAAAATGGAGCACAGTTACAGGTGCTCCTAATGAACTATGGATGGAGCCGGAGGAGGAAAAAGGGAGGAGGAAAGGGAAGGAAAGGGAGAAGAAGAGCGATGGATACACCGCTCAGCAGATCATGTTGGCGTCCCCCTGCAGCGTAGGCCTAAAGCAGCATAGCTATGACAAAATTGTGATTAAGACGAGCCTACTCTAGTCTAAGCCCCTATAACTATAGCTATAACTAATAGCTTTACTTATTAGTTAATTTTATTATTAGATTTAATTAGGTTTTAGGTTGAAAGTCCAACTGTATATTCTCAAGCAGAATCTTCTTTTTCCATCATTCAAATTCAAATTCAAATTCAAATATACTTTATTGATCCCCCAAAGGGGTAAATTCTCTTTAAATATCTCGTCTGTTTTTGAACTTGTGTAAAAAAGGGTTTTAAGGCTGCTAGATGCTCCTTGTGCAGTAGAATCAATGAGTATTGATTATGGTCATGACTGAAGTCCTCGTTCACTACATCCTACAAGAAGACCTGAATATTTATGGATTGGTGGTGTGGGTGGGGTGGGGGGGGGGGGGGTGCATCAAGGTCCCCCAACTCTCTGCAGATAACCATTCCAGGTTTTTTATTTTCTATTTTTTTTCTGAGAACCCAGTGTTCTCAAGGTAGCCTTTCCTAATTGGATGCAGGAGAGCATATTTAGGTGACTATCACAGACTCCAGCCTGGAAGACACAATTTTTCTAGCTGTCTTCCAAATTACACTACCCCTTTCACTCATTCACATACAAACTGCTCTGCATTCGGTTTTTCCTCTTTTCATTTCAAAAGCAGACAGCAAATTAAAATGAAACAGATGTGGCTTCGTTTGGTACATCAACAACGTATACCTTCTCGTACTGCTCTCAGTCAAACCTCAAACAAAAACACCTTTTCATCTCCTGATTGCCCGTATGGGCAAATTCATGGCCAATTGGTAGCAAACATAAAAACCAAAATGATCAAAAACCATTTTAGACTCAGTTCTCTGAATTAAAAATGATTTTGATAGCTTGAAATATGGCACACTAAAATATGCCATGCTTAAAAGAGAAACTGCTTTCTTCCAGGGAATATTTGAATATTAAAAGCCTGTTGTCAAAGCAGAAGGTTTATTGGCTTTCAGCTCCCCAAAAGCCCCGCATGCACAGTTTTACATTCTGTTTGTGATATCACTGTCTCCATCGATCAAAAGGGAAAATGTGGCAAGACTTTCTTTCAGAGCATCTGCAATTTGTCCAATCATTTCTGTACACATTTTTTCTCATTTGTCCCATATTGGATTTATTTCCACTCTCTCTCTCGGATAATAAGTTGTCATAACTTCACAAAAGCTGTCTATTCTTGTGCAAGAAAATATTGTATTTTTTTCCTGAGCTGTCTCTTATTTTCCTCCTTAGAGAGCACCACCTACTCTTTCACAGCCACTGGCTGCTTCCAGAGTCTTTGTTTTCTCCTGCGATGTACACATCTCTGCACGGTGCATGAACCTAAAATATGCCGTCTTTCTGCAGGGCATTTCATTAAATCTTCTTTCTTTTGTCCTTTGCACTACCTGCAGTAAATGAGGCCGTTCTAGAAGAATGGTCATGAGGTTGGTGGATGGTCTTTGTGGAGGAGGAACTGGTCAGTGAGTGTTAATCCTTAACTCGTCCATTTTGATTGAAACACGGTGTGTCTCCTTGGTCTTTTGAGCTAATGACTAACAAGTTTTCATCCTTGGCATGTTTCTATTGATTTATTCACCTTACTGTGTGTCCTTTCTTTTCTTGAAACCTTTTTTTTGCCCCTAATGTTTGACAAAGAGTTAAGGCTAGAGAGGTAAGAGGTCAGTCTCAGACCTGGATCGCAGCATCTGTATAAAAGCTGCAGACTCTTTCAGATGAGCTGCAGAGCCCCTTATTGCACGTTCTTTGCAAATTTATTGTTACTTGAAATGGCCCTTTGCAATAACAAGTGGATCACATTTCCCAGGATTCAGGACAGCGGCCGCATCATCGTTGCAGTCAGACAACTCATGCAGCGGAAAAATATCTTCAAACTTTTTAATGATGAGAACACATACTTGAGTTGTCAAGGCTCCATTCAAGCCTCATTTATTAAGCTTACATGGAGATAAAGTGTGTAATGAGCTAAACTCAACCCTCCCTAGAATAGGAACCTAGAGGTGGAAGCTGGGGAGGAGGCAGCGAGCTTGGTGGGTGAGGGTTAGGGTTAGAGGAGTCTAGTGCCTCTTACTCCTTAAATCGGTCTAAGAAGGAGGTGGAAAACTAGAATGAACCCTGCAGAGAGGGAAAACAAGCACCATCCATTCATCCATTCATCCAGCATCTGTGTTTGCTTATTCCTATCCAGGGACATGGTGGGTCTGCTGGAGTCTATAGAGCTCTATACGGGCAAAAGGCAGATGTTAACCCCGGATAGCTCTTGAGTCCACCAACCATCCTAAAATGGGCTGGCTGGTTGTTGATGGGAAGAAGTTTGTTGTTTGGAATAAATACAAGTTGAATGGAACAGAACAGGTTATCTGGATCCTGGGACCCTTTTAGGTTGGCCACACCTCTAAATTTGCAGAAATCTGTGGTTAATATAATTTGAACAAAATAAAAATTTGAACTGTCCCATAAACTGCTCGAGGAAGTGAAATCTACATGTGGAGTCCAAAATAGTTTTGTGCAGCAGCCTGTAATTATATGTTCACTCCTGCTGTCAAACTGGACTTTTTAACAGGAGGATGAATGGAAAGTTAACTCACTTTCGGAGCAAGCTCCTAGTGGCTGTTTTGGGAACTGCATATTTTGGCACTTTCACAACGGCTTCATAAAGAAAAACCAGAGGTTGTTCATTGGAAAAGACAGAGACTGAAACAAAGAAAAAAAGATCCCTGGAAAGCAAGAAGAAAAGTTTAGAGCTAAAACAAGAAAACAAGGAATAAACACAGCTAAACTGTGGATGTAAACAAACCTAAAGTCAACTGTAAATGAACTCATTAAATTCTTCGGATGTGACGAAAACCCTGCTAACTCACACCTGCGCCGGTGTTGGAGGCTGCTGCTGAGGCCGCTGAGACAACGACGATAAAAGGCAACAAAGAAATTCAATATTCTCCCAACAGCAACGACTCTTAGAAGTAAAACCAGCAAGCAGCTTTGTGTCTTTGCCGTTATTTGTTCCGAGTAGATGTCAGAAATGAAACGTGTTGAACTGATTGTGTCGTTTCCCTCATTCTGGCTCGATTCCTTTCTTCTCCTCCGCTGCGCCTCAGACGCTCTCTTCTTGTTTTCTTTGTACCTGGTGAGCTGAACAAGTTCAAAACATGTACGAGACTGTGTTTCCGCCTACTGACCCGATGAGGTAGTGCCGCTGAAGCAAAGCTGTGGAGATGATGTACTACCCCCCCCCCCCCCCCCCCCCCCCCCCCCCCCCCCACACACACACACACACACACATGCAGACGTCAGACTGGAGTCGAGAACAGTAAATAGCGACGCTATTATTTAACAGACTGCAGAGTCAAACGCCGCTGCAGTGCATGACCTTTACATCGCTTGTGGGCTAATACGGAAATAAAAAGTGAGCTAAAGCGGTGGTGTGGGGGGTGGGGGGGCAGACACACCCAGACAAACACCCACGCACAGTCGCGTTTGTGCATACGTTCATATTTATCAGGAAGCGTTCATGTATGATGATTTAATGTCGTTATTACTGATGCAGAAGATGCTTGCGTGGAGCCACGAGCGCTCACTGACGGCTCTGGTCGCGATGCCGCACACACACCACGCACGGTGGGGGTGTGTGCGTGTGTGTGTCTGTCTGTGTGGGTGCATGTGTTGGGCCGTGCATGTGGCAAATCAGCCAGTTCTGCAGGGAGAGTGACTGTCAGACCCGAGCATTGCAGGGATGTGCTGATAGAGAGGTTTTAGAGCAGCAAACTCCTGCCTAAGGCCTAGAAGAAGAAGTGGGAGGGGGGGGGGGAGTTTAAACAGAGGAAAGGAGGAGAAGCAACAGAGATAAAGAAAACAGGAATGCGGCAGAAAATAAACAAGGTTACATGGAGATGGGGAGGGAGGCAACAAGCGAGGGATTTGAGAGAGGTGGGAGCCAAGGTCAAGCCAGTGAAGCAGAGAGACAGACAGGTGAGGGAGGCGAAAAAAAAAGAGAGGAGGGATGGAAAAAAATGAGTGACAATGAAAGATAGGGAAGGGTGGGCTGGGGGGGGGGGGGGGGGGGGGGTGAGAGTGAAACCTTTGCATGATAATTCGTTCATTAAGAAAGACCTTGACTGAGAATTTTCTCTTGACATCCTGATTTCCTGACTCCTCTTCTCTTTCTCCTCCTGCACCCCCCCTCCACATGTAACCTCCCCCCCGTACACACACCACACAAAACCCACACTGCTTAAATTTCTCTTTTTCTCCCTGTCAACGTCACCATTCTCTCATTATAGAATCACGACTCAGCAAGTCTAAGACGGAGAAAAAGAGGGAGGGAGAACGATTATGGCAGCCTGCTGTCACCGTCTCTCTCTGTTCTCCTCTTCACCTTCGTCTTTCAAGCCTACTGTGCATGCACATTGAGCGTTCCCGTCTCAGCTGGGGGTTATAAGTGCCCTAACAAGATAAATAAATCTTTTCAAAGGGGGTGAGTGACAGGAGGAAAAGGGAATTTTATCTTTTTTATTTTTTTTCTTAAGCGTGCTCATGGCAAGCAAATGTGAAATCAATGAGGAGCCGCATCAGAAACTGAGGAGTGTGTCCCGCCGGCTACATGCTAAACAACAGCGCAGGGAATTCTGGGATCCCAAAGTGAAAAGTTGTGCCTCACGTGAATAATTTAGAAAGCGTCTGAATGAAGGTGTCACACGGAGCAATTACAGCGAAAATTGTAAAGTGGAATAAGAGATAACAGATTTTGATGATCAAACTCAGTCTGAAGAAGAAATTCACAGCTTGGAAGAATGTTGTTGTTTTTATAAAACCAACACACAGGAGATCTTTTTTCATATTAAAGCGACTCAAAGGTCTTTTTACTGTCTTTTTTATTAGCTTAGGGGCTCCCCGTGCCTCCCCGTGCAGGCATGGAGGTTAAGTCTCTGTCTTGGTCACTCTTTCGTATTCTCTTCCATCGTTAGTTTCTCAGGTTCCTTCGCCTCTGCCCCTGATGTCTCCGGTGAGTTGGCTTCACTGTTGTTGATGTGTGACATTGTTCAATTGTTGCAGCAGACAGCTGAGACGGGAGTCCCAAGTTCCCTGAAACTGACAGACAATCTCCCGAAAGGCAGTCAGATATTCTTACTCTTGTGCTCCCCGGTCCCCACGGCTGCTAAAACACATAATAGTAAAAAGTAACTTAGCCTCCATGCCTGCATGTGTGCCTGCATTTGTGCTGCTTTAAAAATGAATCTCACTGTGATTTATTTCATTTACTTTAACATCTGTTTGATCATATTTCGTTTTCATCTGTCATTTTATTTGAGCCATCTCTGCTTTTTGAGGACGCCGTGGTCCTGTCGGCTTCACCGGACCTCGATCCTCAGCAGTTCACGGATGAGCGTGAAGCGGCGGGAACGAGGAGCTGCGCCTCCAAATGTGAGGCGAAGGTTCTCAGTCGGAAAGAGATGGAACGGCCTCTCCGGGTTTGGAGCCAGGATACCGCCTCAAGTCAGGGAGTTTGAGTATCTCAGGGCGTTATTCACTAATGAAGGAAGAACGGAGCGGCTCAGTGTGCCGTCTGCACTAATCCAGACTATTTTCCGGTCTGTTGTGGTGCAGAGGGACTTGTGCCAAAAGGCAAGATTCAGGCATCTGCTGAAGATGCCTCCAGGATTCCTCCCTGGGCAGATGTTTCAGGGATGTCCAACCAAGAGGAGGAGGCCCGAGGTAGACCCAGTCTGGAGGGATTATGTCTCACGCCTGGCCTGGGAACACCTCAGTATCCCCCTGGAAGAGCAGGAGATCCTTACTGTCTTTCTACAATGCCTCTGTACAAGATTAACACGAAGCTACTTGTCGTGCAGTAAAATTTACAGTTACATTTACGAATATAACTTATCATTATGTTTTTGTAGTACTACAAAGTAATCTATTGCCCTAATGGTTATTTCAGCTATTGATAAATGATTATTGTTGATGCAGAGCCGTCTGACTGATCAGAGATCACGTTTGTTTCTCTCTAACCACTAAAATTTCTCATTTCCTCGTATGGTTCAATGATAGTATGCAATGAAGATGGAGAAATATGCAAATCCCTCCCAATTGTTTTACTAGGAATATAAAATGTAAACATTTTGATGATTAATTATGTCATCCTCTTCCCATCTTTGCCTCTGAAAGCCGTCTGTAGATCCTGCTTTTGTACCACATCATGACTGCAATCAACTGTAGACACAATGTGAACCACACGACATCTTTAAACTTTGTTCTTGTCACAGCAACAATACATGGAGGATTTTCTTTATGTACTTAAATAGAAACTTTTGAAAATACTACACCAGAGAGATTTGTTAAAGCTGGTAAAATAAGGCAAAGAACGAAAACAAGGCCATTGGGATTATAAGGGAAGGCAGAGGAATAATACTATTTTCAGCATATTTTAGCTTCTGCAACTGGTTTTATGGCTCTGCATTTTCACCTGCATTGTTCCTGGTCCTCGGGTCACTAATGGGAAGCGTACAGCCGTATATAATGTTCTCAGGTGGACACTGGGCTCCTCAGTAGGAGAAACAGTGGGTTCAGGTCATGTTTGTGGTGCCTTCCTTTTTCAGAACAGCGTCCTTCACAGAAACAGGGATGGAGAGCATGGGACCTGCTGGGTTTTCGGAGGGAAATGGGTTTTCTTTTATTTTCCCAGGATGGTAATTAGACTTTGATGAATTAAAATCATGCAAAAGTTAGTCCTTGTTGGACTGATCATCAACAGGTCATCAACAACCTCTATAAGAGCAGATGATAAGGTAACATTCACGTAGAAATTAATACAATGCCAAGAAGGAACAACATAAGCAGCGGCTGCTGCATATTATCGTGGAAAGGGTTATAAAATCATTTCCAAACTATCTGGAAATTGTTCATGCTAAATGTGAATGTTTACTGTTGTGAGAGAGATTATTAACACATGGATGATATTCAAGACAGTCGCCAGGCTTCCTCGGAGTGGCCATCACAGAAAATGTACCTCAAAGATAGAAGGTGCAGCGCTCAAGGAAATACCAAAACCCTAAGAGTTCCATCTCAGATCTCACAGCATGAGCGTGTTAAATGGTAAAGTCCATGACAGCACAATGAGAAGATGACTGAACAAGTGGGGTTTGTTTAGAAGGGTGGGCAGAGTTTCATCAGGAACACTTCATGCTCCTCTGTAAAGCACGGTGGTGGCAGCTGATTCTGTGTTGTTTAAGACCCATGCATCCTGCTGTTCTGGATGCCAGAGGATTATAGAGGCAAATATGATGCAGTCTGTATGAAGTCATACAGGACACGCCTACCACAGTGTACTGCTGCTGAATTTGGATCTACAAACTACTGGATGATGTACTTTTTTTTCCAGCGTTTTTTGGTTTCATTTATACAGTTTCATAGATAATTGCACAGTGAAGAAGAAAAAAATTGTTTGTCTGAGGTTGTAATACTAAGATCCAGTATGATCAGATGATTTTAAATACATTTTTCATTTGCGTGCTTGCTTCCATGTCGACTGCTCCCTGTTGGGGGTCGTCACAGTGGCGTGATCCGCAAATTTAAATCTTGCCCTTCCTGACACAGCTGGGACTCCAAACCAGACCTCCCTTACTGTAGGTGACATCACTGCCACTAAGCCACTGACGAGGCTTTTGTTTTATTTTCACATTAAAGAAAATCCATGTTATATGAATGTGTACTAACTATATACATATATTTATATATATACATATATATATATATATATATATATATATATATATATATATATATATATATATATATATATATATATATAGATAAAGGTATAGTCACATCACTCTTAACCTGCCCGTTGTCCTGAATTGTGAAAAAAAACAATGGTGTCCTGGCGCTTACGTGACTTCATTAAATAAATCGGCTCTCTCGCTCGTCACCTATTTGTTTTTAACTTCTTACTTCCTTGAGCCTCTTCGTCGCTTCTTTCGTGATGACCACTGTAGCTCTGTGAGCTATAAAATGATAGTCGGTGGTCACAAGAGACTTCTGTGATGGCGGTCTGAATTAACTTTGGTTGGTTTTTGTCAGTAGTGTGGATGGAAGACTGCAAGAGCTGGATGTCGCTCCCTGAAGTACCCTATTAGTCCAAATATAGGACGACTCTAATTATAAGACAACCCCTATTCTTCAAATATAATTTTAGGAAAATAAAATATGGTAAAAAACAATAAGGTTTTTCATAAAACAACTTTTTATTGTACAATTATTATAGAAAAACTCACACAGAGATAACATTCTGCTGTATTGTTAAACATTTTAATGATGATTTCATCTTTTTTAGGAAGTCTGGTACCATACCTAAGGTAAGGTACGTGTCATGTTTACATGTTCTTGAAGATCAAGGTATAGTACTATTTAATAAACTGATGTTTATTATGTTAATAAACATCAGATTGCGCTCGCATAGGTTCACTGTGATGCTCCATTCGCTTACTGGTTACTTCGGTTTGGCCCCATCTAGTGGCGTAGATGTGTAATGACAATAGAAAAGTCTAGACCTGGATTATAAGACAACCCCCATTTATGATTTCTAGAATAAAATATCGTCCTATATTCGGGCCAATACAGTAATCACATAATATCAGGAGTGATGTTTTAACTGTAAAAAAAAAAAAAAAAAAATGTTTATGCTGCTTTAACTAACATCGCAGTTCACGAAGCTTTTTATTTCATTGAAGCTCAAGTACTTTCAACACCTGATTGAGCGTGATCCCCGTTAGGCTCACGACCTGTTACTCAAATTGCATCTAACAAGCTGTGTTTTTGTGCTGTACATTACCCTCTCATGAATAGTAACAGGTCAGCTTGTCTTCTATCCCACACTAATGCGTGCAGCTCTTGGAACATTGTGTCCCGTCATTATTAAAATGAAGCGGTAGCATCTGTGTCCACAGATCAGTGGAGTGTTTGTTGATCATTGGCACATTTTTTCTTGGTTGTAGCACCACGAACAATTTGACATTTCGGTAAACCTGGATAAAGGCGGACAGATGCAGCAATTATAGGATATGAGGAAAACAATTTCCAGCAGCTGAGTGAAATTCATTCAATATGTAGAGATAAGATATGAAATGAGGGGGCACGCTTTGGTCAACTAGAATGATAGGAGAATAAAGAATGTCATCATGCTGGAGGTATTTGAGGATTCAAAGACAAAACTAGGAGAAATAAGATACATTGGATCTAAGGTTATTATCACAGTCTGGGTAGATAAAACACAGGGAGATTTTGGTTTAAGAGCCAAATATTTCATGCCTAGGCTTGGTTTTTAAAAGCTGAATGGCCAAAATGCACCTTCAAGTTGTAAACAAGGCAGAAAAGAAGTAGAGTAAGGCATTAATTCTTCTCTTTTATTAATGACCCTGCACACAATTAGGCAATGTGCTTACAGGCCTGTTTTTTTTTCTCTTAATCTCATTCATTTTGTTATTGAGACGGTTAAGTCAAGTGATGATTGCAAAAAGAAATGCAACTGCAAAAAACCTTGCTGTTATGTGTGTAGCAGTGAAAAGTGACAGACAAGTAAATCATCGTGGGGACTGCGTAAAGCAGATTGATCCTGATGCATGTGATGTTTATGTCTAGATTTTAGAGAGCACTAGCTTATCTTTTATATTTCTGAGGTGATATTTTGTAGTTTCAAAGGACAAAATATGATGACCTTCTTCTTCTTTTCCTTAAAGCTTTACCCTTCAGGTCACCACAGTGACAGCATCCGCCTCCATCTAACTCCATCCTCTGCATCCTCTTCTCTCACATCAACTAACATCATGTCCTCTTTCGCTGCATCCATAAATCTCCTCTTTGGTCTTCCTCTAGGCCTCCTGTCTGGCAGTTCCAACTTCATCATCCTTCCACCAATATATTCACTGTCCCTCCTCTGTTCATGTCCAAACCAGCTCAGTCTGGTCTCTCTGACTTTCTCTCCAAAACATCTCAATTCTGTCCCTCTGATGTCCTCATTCCTGATCCTATCCATCCTCATCACTCCCAAAGAGAACCTCAACATTTTAACCTCTGCTACCTCCAACTCTACCTCTTGTTTTTTCCTCAGCGCCACAGTCTCTAAACCAGACAACATCGCAGGTCTCACCACCGTCTTTTATACATTTCCTTTCATTTGTGCTGAAAGTCTAGGTAACACTTTATTTGATGCCTATTTCTATAACCCATTACAAATATATTTATAATGATGTTATAGCACTGTATAACTATAGTTATAAACACTCATAAATAATCATAATGCTTTATAACAGTGGTCCCCAACTCGCAGACTGGTACCGGGCTGTGGATCAATTGGTGCCAAGCCGTGCAAGAAAAAATTTGCAATTTACGTTTTATTTATTATATGAGTCTGAAGGAGCTTTTATTTTGAAAAATGACCGGATTCTCTCGGTTACATCTCAGTTACTTGAGCGCCAAAATTTAACCCAACTAGAAAAATGAATAAGAAACAGAGATCTTTGGAAAGTTTCCTTGTGAAGGAGAAAATGCACAGTGAAGAGAAAGAAGAACAGCTTATGACTTCCAAGAAAAAGAAAGCTTTTAACAGACATTACCAGGAGTCCTACTGAAATATGGATTTATCACGACAGGTGATTCCCACGTACCAAGCCTGCTCTGCGTGAGTTTTTTTTTTTTGTTTGTTTGTTTGTTATTTATTTCATTGGTACAGAGGATGTAACCAGAGACTTTGATGTTATACTCATGTTACATTATTGGCGTAATGTAACGAGGAAGCCGACCCGGTCCATGGTAAAATTGTGAAGTATTGACCAGCTTGCAGTTACAAAAAGGTTTGGGACCACTGCTTTATAACAATAATCATAACACACTACAAAGCATTTTATCATCACTTAAAAGGTCAGGTATTATGTATGCTATAACTGTTAGCAACTCACTGACAATGCCCACATAGATAATGCATTATAGATATATTTATGAAGCGCTTATAAACGTGTAAAACTATTATTATAAACACTCAGAAATTATCATAAGGCTTTATAACAATAAGCATAACACATTATAGAGAATTTTATAGTGGCTTATAAGGTCAAGTATTATAATACTTCATGATTTCTGGTCCTAATCGATTTTTGTTGCAAGGATCAAAGGGTATTATTATGATCATAGTTGTCATATATTAAAACCCTTTATAATGCCTTATAATCACTGGTATAATGCATTTTAATGTGATTATAAGTTAATATAAATGGTCATTGGGTGCTTCAAGTAAAGTGATGAAACTGCTCAGGTATAGGCTGATATTACACATGACAAACTGGTCATAAGTCACTATAAGTGGTTTGCTTGAAGAAAAATACACATTTTTAATCTATTCAAGAACAACAGAAAACATTGCAAAACTTATTTTTATTAACAATGTGACTCCTTTAAAAAAAACTGTATATTTGTTGTACTTTCTTATATCATGAATAAGGCGCCCAAGAATGCCTCCTCTGTGGTTTCTTCCTCAGTACTCCCACTCGATCACCCTCAGGTGTTGTTTTACGAGCTTATGGTGCAGTTCCCTCTGTGGCACCAGATATCAGCCTTGAAGGTCTGCCATGCTCGCTCTAGATGCTGTGTGTGGGCTCTTGTGACAGGATCCACAAAGTTTCTCTGGTGGCAAACAGTGTAACGGCTATACCCATGTTGAGTCGGAGCCCTGCGATATGCTCGCCATTCATCTGACACAAAGCTTGTGCCTCTTCTAACATGGTTGGCAAAAGGTCTCGCTTTGAACGCCCTCTCACGATCTTCAGGACTGGCCTTCTGGTCGTCAGTTCAACCTCCAACATGCCAAACATGTTGACGCCAGCCTGGCCCAACTCTTCCACAGTTATACTGCAAAAAAATGTTTTAATAAATAATTACTGAACCTGCAAATGAACAGTAGCCTGCTGTTTTCTAGAAAACATACACTGGTTTATTTTTTTTGTTTTGCATACCGTACATCTACGTCTTTCTATTATCTGCTAACTGCAGTAGATATTTTGTTCATGTGTGTTAATGAAGTGATTACACACGTAGATGGAGTCTCTAGCTCTACACATCTAAACCTGTTGTTGGATCAGGAGGATGAGGGATAGATGCATTAATTAAACCTCAGCCACATTGTACATTTTTTGTAAGATGTCAAAAAGGCTGTAAACTTCTGGTTTCATCTTTAACAATGTGTTCTATTTAAAAAAAAAATGTTATTACTGTGTCATCTTCATCTGAAAAGTCAAATAAACGTAGTGGAGTAGAAACCAATTTTCCCTTCTGAAATGATGTTTAGTTGTAGGCTTCCTAAGACTGTGCACTGAGTAAATGCACTGATTTTATTTACAGACTGGAGTTTCCTGTGATAATTTTAAGTCAACATTGATAGCCATCATGACGGCTGGTCTTCGCGAGCTGCATTTGACAATTGCAGTGACTGTAAAACTTTTGCGTTTCAAGAAGCCCCCAGCGAAGACGTTGAAGTGGGGGAGGGAGTGCGTGTTGATCAGTGTAGTGAGAGTGCAGTCATGTAGATCCTGGTCTCCAGGTGCAGAGGGGGGAATGGGGGGGGTAGAAGCGTCCAAGCCACACAGCATCCAGGAGAATAGATAAGGGAGCGGCCTTGAAGGCTGCGCTTCCAGGGAGCCAAAACAGAAAAGAATTGTTTGGGGCAGGCTGAGACACACTCTCCGTCTAGCCTTGAAGTTCTGCTGGATTTCTCTGTGGTGGGAATACTTCAATATTCCGAATTATTGGCCATTCTCCCTGATCAACGCGTGAATCTTTCCAAGATTGTTGTCCATTCGCCCAAAGAAGTCCAGAATCATCCCTTGGGTTTGATTCAAGTTCTGAATCGCTCCCAATTTCCGATCCATGTCTTCCAGTCTTTTAATCACGTTGTCAACTTTCTCACACACGTCCGGCGGGGTGGAAGTTTTCCTCGAATCCAAATTTGTAGCCTCCGTGCGTTTAATTTTCCGATACACCAAGAATCCACCTGCGCCGATCAGTAGAAATCCTGTGATCATAAATCCAAAAATGAATGCGTCTTCGACATCCTCCACGTGCAGTGGGCCGAGACAATGAAGTTTCCATTTGCCCCAGGAGTCCATCACGTACCCTGCTGCGTGCGTACCCCCCGGGCACGAAGGCTCTCCTTTGCCTTGTCTTGTTGTTGAAAAAATTTGATCAATTGCATTCAGAGACCAGCTTACTAAATCCATGGTTGATTCGGATACTCTGCAGAAAAAACGCTTCAGAAGCACAGACGAGACAGAAGCAGCTGCAGGAACAGATAGATAAGGGAGCTCAGAGAAATGCGTCCGCCTTCGCCGAGAGCAGGAAGCAAAAGCCACCTGGATTTAACTAAGTAAATAGGTACGAGTCTCCTATTGCATAATTACTGCATGGGCGATTATCTTTCAGCTGGAAACAAGTTATTTAACCCCAACTGGTGCAATGAGTTGCTTCTCATTTCCTAAACAACCATGTCGAAAGACACATCCCGTGGTCGTGGAAAAGATGTTAGTCTGTTTGAGAAGGGTCAAATCATTGGCATGCATCAAGCAGAGAAAACATCTCAGATTGCAGAAACTACCAAAATTAGGTTAAGAACTGTCCAACACATTTTTAAAAATTGGAAGAATAGTGGGGACCCATCGTTTTCAAGGAGGAAATGGGGCTGGAAAAAATCCTCAATGATCGTGATCGGAGATCACTTAAATGTTTGGTGAGATCAAATCAAAAAAAATTCAACAGTAGAAGTCAGGGCTGTTTAATAGTGAAAGTAAGAACATTTCCACATGCACAATGCTAAGGGAACTCATGGGTTTGGGACTGAACAGCTGTGTAGCCTTAAGAAAACCAATAATAAATTAGGCTAACTGGAAAAAAGGGCTTCAATTTGCTAGGGAGCATAAAGATTGGACTCTGGGGCAATGTAAGAAGGTCATGTGGTCTGATGATTCCAGATTTCCAGTGTATATTTCTGATGTTACCTACAGGGAATGTAAAGTTGATGTCACTTTATTGTTTCATGTTCAGGAGAGTCTGCCATCTTTGCAGTCACCGGCTGTATTACATCCATGGTTACAAGCTGTGTTTTGATTTTCAATGTCATATTTGACATTCCCACAATACGCCAGTACTGCTGTATCATCTTCACATTCCCTATAAATGTCCAAGATGATGTCCAGCTAAAATCTTAATCTCAATCAACCTCAACAATAAGAAACAATTCTGTCTGTTTTTTACTAGTCTTAGATAAAGCAATCCTAAAAAGTGTTTGGGGAACATAAAATGGTGCTCTATAGTATGAAGTCCTAAAGGCCATAGGCCTTGAAAACAGTTGTGGTATTGTGAAAGTATATGTAAATGAAAGTCAAATAATGCAATTAATGGTTGGGTTACTTCTGTTTGTTTATTCCTTTTGTTCTGTGCAGATCCTGATGCACCAGCTGCTGTCCAAAAAGTGGAAATGTTCAAAAAGCTTCTGGAAGCTGCAAAGTAAAAAGTTGAGTTACAATAGGAGACGATTGAAATACTGAAGTTGGACATGGCTCTTCAACTCAGGAAGAAAGATGACCTTATCCAGGAGCTCATGAACAAAATGCCTGACGGGTTAATGTGCTTACAAAGTCTTAATAATTTCACACAGTAACAACTGAATTCTACTATTGGACAACTTAGTTTCCTTACTGGCTATGGATAATGGTAAATGTACACTCAATCAATCTTACAAATTTTATATCCAATTCATGGTGGGGACTGTTTAAACTCTCATCGTGTTGATCCCTAGGTAAACAGCCGAATATGATGCTCACATTACGCAACTCACTCACGATAGATATTTTTCGACACAGGATGATTGTTAATTGCACAAACGATCAAACTGGTTACAGTGTTCAGCCCTGTAATCACAGAGGTACATTAACAAAAACATTGTTATGTTATTTCATTGTGTATATCCATTTGATTTAATAATGCCATTTTCCTTCAGTGAAAAACACCACAGGAATCCTGTCAAGATACATGAAGGCAATTAAAGTATTCAAAGAGGGAAATTCCATGAAGAGGGCATTCGACTCCGTTGGTGTTGACCGGAGCACCATCGCCAGGACGTCTGCAATTGTTGAGCTAAGAATTGCAGCTCCAGATGTGTTCAAGGCCTTACCTCCTCTGGAATGACAGGATGGAGAAGTTATCCACTTTTTTTTTATAATACAGCTGACAGTTGACTGGAATATCTAGGAGCCAGGAAATTTCACGACTGGATTCATTGCACAGGTATCATCCTATCACAGTTCCACGCTGGAATTCACTGAGCTCCTGAGAGCGACCCATTCTTTCACAAATGTTTGTAGAAACAGTCTGGATGCCTAGGTGTTTGATTTTATACACCTGTGGCCATGGAAGTGACTGGAACACCTGATTCCAATAATTTGGATGGCTGAGCAAATAAGTTTGGCAATATAGTGTACTTTTCTGCTACTCCAGAATCGTCATTACCATAGCTCCTCCCTTGGCATCCTGTCGTAAACTTTCTCAGCGTCTACAACAGGGGTGGCCTAAGTCGATCCTTGAGGGCCGGTGTCCTGCAGGTTTTGCATGTATCCCTGCTTTAACACTCCTGATTCTAATTAATGGCCACCATCATCTTGTCATCAAGGTCTGCACATGTCTGTTAATGACACAGTCACTTGTATCAGGGTGTGTAGAAGGAGGGAAACATTTAAAACCTGCAGGACACTGGCCCTTGAGGACCGAGTTTGGCCACCCCTGGTCTACAAAGACACAATGCAGCTCCCTCTGACCTTCTCTGTACGTCTCTATCAGTATCCTCAAAACAAATGTTACATCTGTAGTACTCTTTCTTTGGCATGAAACCATCCTGCTCCTCACAGATGTTCACTTCTGTCATTAGTCTAGCTTCCACTACTCTTTCCCATAACTTCATTATGTGGCTCATGAACTTTATTACTCTATAGCTGCCACAACTCTGCACGTCTCCCCTTGTGCTTAAAAATCGGCATCAGCACACTTCTTCTCCACCCTTCAGGCATCCTCAGTCTCTGAGATCTTGTTGAATGTCCTTGTCAAAAACTCTAATCCTACCTCTCCTAGACACTTCCATACCTATATAGGACCAACTGGCTTTCCACTCATCATCCTCATCAAAGTCCTCCTCACTTCAGCCTTACTAATCACTGCTATCTCCTGGTCCACAACAGTCACCTCTTCTGCTCCTCGTTCTCTTTCATTTTCTTCATTCATCAACTCTTCAAAGTACTCTTTCCATCTTCCTGTCACACTCCGAGCATTTGTCAGTACATTTCCATCTCTATCCTTAATCAGCCTGTCCAGCTGCAAATCTTTTCCATCTCTATCTCTCTGCTAACATGACCACTGAAGTCTGCACCAGTCACTACTCTTTCATCTCCATGGGTTTCACAGGTCATGTGATTCACATGGTCAGTTTGGCATCGGTTTTACATCAGATCCTGACACAACCCTCTGCATTTATCCGGGCTGGGGACCAGCTAAAAAAGACAATTTCTGAAACAATTTCTCGAGGTCTTAAGGAAACATCTATGACATGTTTCGGTAAAATAGCACAAAGGATACAATAAAAAGCACTCTTTTCAACTGTATCTTTTCAGCTCTGTTCACAGCAGCTCATGTTACTTCGCTCCACTACCCCTTTTCCACCTCTTACAGAGAAAACACACACATTTCAAGTCAATTATGTTTAAATTCCCAACAAAGTCACAAAAAGCATTCTAAGTTTGCAAAGTTAAATATAATCCAAAGAAGTCCAAATTGTGTTAAATCCAATCCATAATTTAATTCAGGAACTGCAGTAACTTATGTATGGACTAGTTTTTCTGCTTCACTCTGAGATAGGATTTTCCTAATTTTAGCAATATTACGAAGGTTTTACATTTGATTTAAAGGGCAGATCCTGGTCAAAATGAACTCCAAAGTTCCTCACAGGAGTACCAGATGCCCAAGTATAAGTCAAAGTCAAAATTGTAAAAGCCTGTGGTCCCATGTGACTATATATCCATTGGATTTTGCACATGTGAAATGTGGCAATCATGTTAAAATCCTCAGGGATATATGTAGAACACATGTGAAACATGGATTTTACCAGTGGGAAATGGGATGGAGAGAAAGACCAGGAGCACAAGAAAGAGCACAGCTAAACAGAATGAAGAGGGCAGCAGAAAAGGAAGGAAAAGCAGGACATCATACAGACACAACGGCTGCTGACATGAACAACCAGAAAAGGGACAGTCAAACCTAAAACAAGAAATAAAACTTCCAAAATAAGACAGAAAGTTACGCAAACCCTAGATTGTGACAGATCAAATGTAAAACCCATACAAATTCCAAAATAAGAGTATGATGTTGGACTGACTTTGAAGACTTTGAAGCATTTGGTGTCAATATTTTATACCCAGGCAGTTCTGGTTCACTCTCTTATTCTGTCAGAATAGTAGACAGGTTGTAGCACCAAACAAAATATAAGATTCCCATGTTTTCCTCATTTTTCCATGTCATGTGATTACATGGAAATCTGATGTGCTATAACATCCACTATATTGCCAAAAGTATTCTCTCACCTGCCTTGACTCACATATGAGCTTTAGTTCATCCCATTTCTGATCAATATGATGTGGCTCCACCCTTTGCAGCTAGAACAGCTTCAACTCTTCTGGGAAGGCTGTCCACAAGTGTGTTTATGGGGATTTTGACCATTCTTCCAGAAGAACATTTGTGAGGTCAAACACTGATGTTGGATCAGAAGGTCTGGTTCTCAGTCTCTTCTCTAATTCATCCCAAAGGTCTTCTATCAGGTTGAGGTCAGGACTCTGTGCAGGCCAGTAAAGTTCATCTACACCAGACTCTTCCATCCATGTCTTTATGGACCTTGTTTGTGCACTGGTGCACAGTCATGTTGGAAGAGGAAGGGACCAGCTCCAAACTGGTCCCACAAAGTTGGGAGCATGGAATTGTCCAAAATGTCTTGGTCTGCTGAAGCATTCAGAGTTCCTTTCACTGGAACTAAGGGGCCAAGCCCAGCTCCTGAAAAACAACCCCACACCATAAACCCCCCTCCACCAAACTTTACACTTGGATCAATGTGGTCAGACAAGTACCGTTCTCCTGACAACCACCAAACCCAGACTCTTCCATCAGATTACCAGATGGAGAAGTGTGATTCTTCACTCCAGAGAACGTTCCTCCACTGCTCTAGAGTCCAGTGGTGGCTGCTTTACACCGCTGGATCCAATGCATTGCACTTGGTGATGTCTGGCTTGGATGCAGCTGCTCCACTATGGAAACCCATTCATGAAGCTCTCTGCACTGTTGTTGAACTAATCTGAAGGCCACATGAAGTTTGGAGGTCTGTAGTGACTGACTCTGCAGAAAGTTGACGACCTCTTTGCACTATGCACTTCAGCATCCTCTGACCCCGCTCCATCAGTTTATGTGTCCTACCACTTCATGGCTGAGTTGCTGTCGTTCCCAAACACTTCCATTCATAATACTGAATCTGAATCACGTGTATTCTGTGTGACAACACATGCTTCCCATGCGCTCCACTATAACATGTGGTGACATGTTTTTCACATGTTATCCCATCTATCTACCGGTTGCCTCGGAAAAAACTCAAAACTGTCCTCCCACTTAATAGTGTGGATAAATAAAAGTAATTTCAACATCGTGTATAAAACTCGTACTAAGAAAGGACTATTTGTTCAGGCAGTTTCATACTTGATCTCTCCTTCCAGTCAAAGCAACCTTGCTTTGAGTCAGCTACTGAAAGTTATGCAGACTTCTGTCCACAGACACAATGGCCTTGGCTTACACATATCTGGATCAATACTTACATATTTAAGACAAAATAGACACGTGTGAATACAGAATAATGTAAAGAAGCCACATAAAGCAGATCACAGTTTTACTGCATTCAGCACTTTAAGTCCTTTAACACTAGAACCGCCAACATTCCAAACTTCCTAGAACCGCCGAGGGGGGTCATTTTGACCCCCTTGCTACAACAGCGTCAGTGAAGCTAAGATATCATTTCTAGAAGTTGTGAAGTGGCTAATTCCTTAATATTTCTGAAATAATAATGGAAACTTGTCAAAACAAGTGTTTAAAATGTATATTTTTGCCAGCTTTTTTCTCCGTAGCCGAACGCTGCGTCCTCTCTCTCTCTCAGCCACACAAATAAATACATCGGTACATTCATCAACAAACTGAAGGAGCTGTATGTTAACACAAACAAAAAAACGACAGCAATCGAATGACAGACTATTTAGAATACAAAACAACAGATTTCAGATGTTAACAGATATTTTAATAATTTTGGAAAAAACGGATTAACGCTGCGCGCTCCCCCTCACGCACACATGACTCCATTCCCAGCCCTCCTCTCCACCGGCGCGGCTCCGCCACCGTACAGTCACAGGTGTGCTGTATCACCTGGTCCATCAAGTACATGAACGCATTCACAGGGTCGTCAATGTTGCGGCGCGCGTATGCAGTTGGACCGCCTCTCTCCACCGGGACATTTGTGGACTGGGCTCTCCCGGTCCACAGTCCCAGCTTTATGGGTCCAAACGGTTCTGTCCTTGGCCGCCTCATGTAGCTGACATACAGGTTGAGCTCTGATCAATGTAAATATTTATGATTAGATCAGTCAGAGTCCTAGCCTCGCTAAAATACCAAATGATTAGAACCAGAGGAAACTAAAACGCTTGACTTCTGAATTTACCTGTCAGAGTATTTCCGCGAGCCTCCACTGTGTCTGAGGACTGAATGTATGTGGCGGCGACCCCTCACTTATAGAAGCCGGGGTCTTTTTCATAAATTCACCTCCTCGTCTTCAGTTGATGTCGTATCACCTGGTAAAAATGACGAGTCGTCGGTCTCTCTCTCCACCGATTCCTCCTCACCCACATCTACGGTGATCTCTGCTCTTTCTGACTCTCCCTCACTCAGATCTCTGGTACAACAGCCAGCTGTTATTTTTGTTGGGTTCAATTCTTAAATTTTGCTGTTTGTTTGAAAGATTTAGTGATGAAAATAGTTGTAAAAGTCCGATGACGGCACAAAGTTTGAGCGTTGCTAAGCAACAGAGAGAAGCGGGAGGGGCGTTGCGCAAAAGGGGGCAGCTGTATACAGTTATGTGAGGGGGTAAAAATTACCCCCCTCGGCGGTTCTAGGTATAAATGGTCATATTATTTTTTCTTTTCATCACACACTCACCAAAATTCACTGAATGATTAATAATTCCATTTTAGGAAAAGTCATGAACTTACAGATGTAGGGGTTTTATTTTAACAGAAATACTAACGTTTGAAAATGCTAGGGGGTAAAAATTACCCCCTTGGCGGTTCTAGTGTTAAGTCATCTTTGTTGTTAATTTTTTTAATCTATTTTTGTAAACTGGCATGGATCTCGCTATTTGTGTGTGACAGTAAGTGCAGTAATGTGATAGCTTTGCAGCTCTTCACACATCAGACTGTAGTTATACTAACTGCATTTTCCTGCAGCCACTCCTGCATCCTTTTGCAGTGATAAATAGCCCGACCTTGGCTAACTTACCTCATTACATAGACTCAGTAGAAAGCATGGCTGTACAGCTTAGTATCACGCAGCAGAGACAGAGATTTTATCATCAGTAGCAGCCTAAAGCTGGTGAAAACATTTTTGCTGGCTTAACTACATTCAACTTCTCTGGGGAAATTCCATTTTCAGCCTGCAATGCTGAAACACGACATACTGCTCTGAGCTGTCCATCTTTGGATATAGATCAATATGGTTTATAATAGATTTGTTTGGGTGTGCTTCACCCAGCAGTCTATTCCTGATTCCAGCTCAAATCGTTTAAAACGAGCTAAGGTATTTTTTATTGGGAGAAAACAATGCTTAGACATTTATATCCCTCAGCTGCAGCAGCCTTCCAGGAGTTAATGATTTTCCAGTTTGATAATGTGCTTAACATAAATGGCTGCAAACAGAAAAAAGCGTGACTATCTTAAGATGTGTTTGCAGTGATACTGTGTTGAAATCTGAGATGAAGAAATATGTGGCTGAGCTGAATATTAAATTCCTGTGACGAAGCCTTGCGTTATAAAATCTCCCTGATGGAGAATGATGTGCTCTCATGATGCTCAGTCCAGGACTGCTTCCAGGGCTAAAAGCAAAAGGTCATCAGAGCGGTGACTCTGTTTCATAAAGAGGTTGAGTAAAAGTTACCTACAGCATCTTATAAATCTTTACTACAGCACCACTGGCAAAGCAGTGTAGTCTGGAGGCTGTTCCGCTCCTGCCAAGAGAGAGAAAAGAATTTTCCAAAGACTGATCAATATTTGATAAGAGCAGCTCTGGTTAAGTCTGAATCTACAGCATAGTCAACAAAAAATGGAATGAGTTCAAATAGAGAGAAGGAAAAAAAAATCAGAAAACAACCTTAAATTAAAAATCTACCAGCTACCATAGAACTGAGGGGCCATCCACACCAAGAACAAGAAAAACATGATGACAAAAAAACAGAAAAAAAAAAAAAATCACAACTATAATGCGAAAAAAAAAAACAAAAAAAAACATAGTGCACTTAAAGTGCAGTAAAAGATGTGGCAGAAAATGCAAACTAACAGCAGCTGTGTAGGTAGGTGGCTTCCAGTGGAAAGATCTGAAATGTTCTCAGTTTTCCTGAAACGCTAATTTTTTTCATAAGAAGACCAGACAGAAGAGCGTTACAGTAGTCAAGTCTGCTGAAGATGAAGGTATGGATGAGCTTCTCTAAATGGACATAAGATGTCTGACGTAAAATATATACAGTATATGTTTTTTGAGGAGATAAAAAAACAGTTACAGGCCTGATGTGGCTGCTGAAGCTCAAGTGTGAGTAAATTAACAAAACAATTCAAACCTGGCCTTTTGTCTTGGTACTTCAGGAATCAAGCTGGACTATTTGTTGCCAAATAGAAGTATTTCTATCTTGTCTTGATTTAGATGAATTAAATTTAATTGCATCCAGATGTGCACTTGCTCTAAGCACTGATAGAGGGGGTCTAATCAACTGGTGAAAGTAAATTTGTGTGTCACCTGTAAAGCTGTTGTAAGCAACATGGTTGTCATATATGGTTTGACCAAGTGGATGTATAAAAGCATTGAAAAACAGTGGACCATGAACTGACCCCCTGAGGGACTCCACAGATCATGGTGATAAGCTCAGATTTATGCTGATCAATAACAAACGACAAAGAACTCCTGCCTTCAAGATATGATCTGAACCAGCTGTGAACTGTTTCTGTGATGTGATGTAGTCTGTTGTTGACTTAAATCAAACCAGCTTATTCAATATACTGCATATTCCAATTCAGGGAAAATTAGAGATTTCCCTGTAATTATTTAACATGGAAAGATCCAGGCAGCTTTTCTTTTGAAGGGGCTTGACAACTGCACCTTTAAGAGATTTTAAGAGAAAAGCGTCTGATGAGAGTGAAGCACTTGTGTGTTTTTAGCACATCTGTTTCTGAGGAAGTAAAATCTGTTGACAAGAAGCTGGTTGGCAGTATGTGTAAACAGCAAGCAGTTGATTTCAGATTATTAACTCTCTGTTCAGGGTTTTAGCACTGATAGCAATAAATGTTGACAACATGATCTGATTTGCTGTTTACATGATTTTGTTGCTGTTGCTGTTTACGTGATGATGTTTCTAACCGACTGTTTTTATGAGCTGTGGGTGGTGTAGAAAACATATGAAACCACCCGGTCTTCGCTATGTGATACGAATAAATGTTCAATTTACATGATATAAGGCGCAAAATGATAAACCAAAGGAAATATCAAATTACTTTTAACAGGCTACAAAGAGGTCTTTGACACTAAGGCTGTCTCTGAAGTTTCTTCTTTATATCGTCTTTGATTATTATATCATCAGGCAGATGTTGACTCATATGAAAGTCTAAAATAAAATTCATCCTCAAAAGAGACGTCAAAGTTCATTTTGGGAACTGCAAACACCTGGAGTTGGCAAAGCATGCTGGGAGACATAGGTTATAGAAAGTTATTGCTTAGCAGTGTGGCAGCTCAGACCATTATTGATACAGTTATTGTTATGGATATCTTTATTGATCTGGGTGGCCTTTAGAGCTACGTTTCTGTGGTAATAAGATTCCATAGTTTGTGTCAGTCAGCTGTCAACATCTTGTCTAATTATGGCTACTGAAAGAAAAAAAGAAGAGGTTGGTGCTTGTAAGATGAGGTGTGAGGCGTGATGTGAGTGTTGATATCTCTTACTAAAATGAGTTTCTCAGGCAACAGAAACCAATGAGGAAAATGATTAATGACAGCATGTACCACTGGCAGATTGAGGGAATAGCTGAGTTCAGGAAGTCCTGATATTGGCTTAAAAAGTCTGGTGTGGCACCAAGACATGAATTTTGGCAGCAAAAGAACAGGGCCTCGGCCTAAAAGCAATGGAGGCTGGGGTCTACGGCGCTGGACAAGCCCCCGGCCGTGGACTGTGTAAGCCAATCTTGGCACAATAGTCGGGTATGAGATGCGGGGAGGTTAGCTGGACCATAAGTGTTGTGTGAAAACTGCATTTTGGGGCCAATATGGTCTCATTATATAATGCTGATTCATATGTCCGTGACTTTTGCTCTAGATTCTGGCCTGTTGAGGTCCATCGCTTCTGATTGTCATTCTGGCTCCATTAAGTCCCTTAAGTTGTGACACGTAAGCGTCTGAAGACCTTATCTTAAGGTCCTGATGTTGTTCATGTGATGGTTTAAAAACAGCTGTGTCTTACAGACCATTTGTCATTTCTGAGCATCCTGCATTCTGTGATGTGAGTCAGTGACCCCTCTGTTATTGTATACAACTTGGAGAATAAATTCACTTTGCACCTCTGTTGTGGTCAGTGTAATTGTTAACTGGTGATTGATTGTTTCACTAGAACACTGTATATATTACTGCTAAAGTAACATATGCTAAATTCTTACATGACAATAGACAAGTAATTGAGACAACATACAGGAACATCTGTGCCGATTATGGAAGTCTGAGAGTGAAGATGGGAGACATTTTGAAGGGTGGTTGAAAATGGAAGAGCAAAATCCTTCAGGATTCCCAAGTCTATCCTGATAAACAGGTGGTTGCTAATCAACCAGATACTGTGGCGGTTGAACTACTCAACATGAGAGCAGTGGCGGTAGATGTAGCAAGCTGAAGCGCCGGCCAAGTCAAGAAAAAACATGAGAAGCTTGAAAGAGGAAGCAGAAATGATGTTGAGCGTGAATGAGACAGCGGCGAACCAACGGCGTCCCCTGTACCCTTCCATAAAAGCAGTTTGCTGCTCTGGAACATTCAGGTGTGTGTTTAACACAATAACCAAATGTAAGGAGCAGTTGCTGCTGTCCATCCATTTAGACGGGGTTTTAAGGTCGTTTTTCAGGCAATTTGGAGTCCTTCATTCTCCAGTGAGAAAGATTATTCACAAAAAGGAAAAAGAATCACGACGGTTGCCAGTCTTCCCAGGAGTGCAGGTCTCAGCAAGTGCAGTCCGAGGTCAGACCGTGCAATGATCAGAGAAATTGGAAAAAGCCTAAGAGCTGCTCAGACTCCACAGGTCTCAGCATACTAAATGCGGTAGTTTTCACTCACTGCTTTTAGGACAGAAAAAAAGGAATAGAATAGAAGCTCCTCCAATGTTTGTCTTTCATCTGACGTGTTATGTCTCTCCAGCAGGATCTTTTTGCTGACTTTTTACCATCCGTTTATGTAAATTGCTGTTGTTGGACCTCACATAGAGACAGTTTTCATATGATCAGCAATATGAGATACGTCATTGGAGAAAATGTCCATCATGGCAGGATCAGCACTGTGTACTTTGAGAATTCAGGAAGGAATATAAATGCAGTGGGGTTAAATAACTTGTTGCCTGCTGAAAGATAATCACCCATGCAGTAATTATCCAATAGGAAAATCCAGGTGGCAACCTTTTTTTCTTTTTTTTTTTTTTGGCCAGACAGTGTACTTGACTTGAGAGGCAAGTGCTGGGGTGTTACCCAGTGGGTTGTTTCATAGGCATGTTGTCAGTAAGGAAACCTTTGAAATGACGGAAGGACTCTGAGGCAGATTTGTTGAGGTACAAAAGAAATGTTTTAATCGATTCCAGGCCTGGACAACAAAGTGAAAACTACAACCAAACAAAATAAAGGACTACAAAAAAACCTCAAACAGAGAGGTGCAGGAGTCAACCTCTCCCCATGGCAGCCCCTTCACTACTGAAACACTTCCTCTCTATAGGCTCTGACCCCACCCCGGGCCAAATAACCAGCCATTCACAGCTCTCCATCAATTTACCCAAGATGTTCCCCATGATGTCTTCAGCTGGGCCATCAACCCCATAACAGCATCTGTATAGATAAGCATAGTATTAGTTTCTCATGTCACCACAGAATGTGCACCCTCTGTGGGACTGGGAATCCAAACATGCATCAATGTACACTGTTAATTTACCGGGAATTTACTCTGACATAACCATATCTGTCACATGGGGTGGACGTGAACTTGGGTTTCCTGTGTGGCAGGGAATTGAGTTTTCAAGGAGCCAGGCAGAGGACCAATGAACCAGCAGGACTGGGAACCTGAGGTGGTGAATACCAGACAGCCACCAGCAGACAGAGACCAGAAAACTCTCAGACAAACTCGTGGTCCAGAACAGAAGGCTGAAGTGTTGACCGGGGTAGAGACAGAAGAGCAGATCAGAGGGGAGCCAAGTTGGTACCAGGAAGTCAGTCCACAGGTTAATGCTGGAAGGTCGGGCATGAAGCAAAGACAATCTGGCACTGCGTGAATGAAACAGAGCTGCTTATAAGGGGGCAGGTAATGAGACTCAGCTGGGAACACCAGGTGTGGCTGATGGCAGATGAGGTGTGACCAGAGGGTGGAATTTTCCACCACAGCAGGAGGACTGTGACAGAGAAATCCCAATAATTCAGACACAACATCTGAGTTAGGACCAGGTGGACAATTCACAACCACGATTTCCTCTTTAGCTGTGAAAAACTGAGGGTCAAACCTTCAAAAACGCCGCACTGTAACTGATGTTTGGCCCCGGCCTGAGTGAACCTAATTTAAAGATAATTGCTATAACTTTACTAACAGAAGCTCAGACAAGAGAGATCTAATATTACATTCAACATCTAATTCTTAATTTGCATCCATTTGTATCAGTTTTCCACAAGTTGTTGTTCTTTTGTGTCTTTGAAATATTTAATTTGGTTGGTTGTCTGCAGACGCAGTCCCTTCGGGGTTGAGCTGCTTTAACAGCCTAAGCTTATAAGAATATGAAGTTACAAATTAATTCGAAAAAAAAAAGCAGTTTGCTCCTGGCAACATTCACTTCTGATAAGTTTTCTTTTTTACCATTAAATGTTTTGGTAATCGTGATGAGGGTTAATTTAAAGTGAGCTGAATTAATATGTGGTACTCTCTCAAGCGATGCTGCAAAACACTGACTCTGGAGCCGTTTCCATGCAAACCAAAGCAGAGTTTTCCAGAGGACACAAAAAGTAAAAAACAACAACAACTAAAAAAAACAACCTAAAAGCAAACAAAGAGAAAAGAAGTAGGAGGGATAAATGTAAGATCAAAATGCAAATTGCATGAACTATGGCAAACGCCCCCAGGGATCTGCAGAGAAACTCACATGCTCATGTAATCATGTCACACGTCGCCGTGGCGATTTATATGCATGAGCGCGCGCAGACACGCGTCCGCGTTCTTCTTTTCGCTTCTTCTTTGAACTCTGTCTCCATTATGTATTCCTCAGCTGCTCACCTTAAAAATCTAAACTAAATGCTTAAATAAACCGACGCTTCCCCCCAACTTTAATGCACGCCTCATTACAATTCACGCCCTAAAACCAAGTCTCAGATTAAATATTGTCACTTCCAAAGTGTAAGTCTCAGATCGGTCCCCTCAAAGCTAGAATTTATTACAGAGAAAAGAGACAGACATACAGATACTTGTGGGCCACAAGGAGAGCGACCAGCCACCACTCCGCAGAGTGCTGGCTGATGACTCTGCAGATACAAAGATTAGGCTGATCTTTATACACCAAGACAGCAAGGTGTTACAGATCAAGAAGTTATTTAGTTGGTGCTAATTGAATTTAGGAAGTCACAGCTGACCCCTGCTGTGTCTCCTAGATCAATGAGCCACAGCCGACCCCCGTAATTTGCCTTTTGTCAGACATTTGGTCTCGTGTGACACAGACAAATCACTTTTAAACAAATTGTTAGATGACAAAATTACAAGATGAAATAAACCAAATAAAAATTTCCACCACAGTTTACATTATGTCAACGTGGCTTTATGCACAGCTGCACTACTTCCTGAACTTCAGCCAGCTGCTTTTTTTCCTGTGTGCCATTAATTGAGAAAGTGATTAATCCAGGTGTGTCTGACCTCACAGCAATGGTCAGACACACCTGGATTGATCAGTTTGTCCAATAATGGCACACAGGAAACAAAAGAGCTGGCTGAAGTTCAGGAAGTAGTGTAGTTGTGATTTTAGCTTTTTTGTACACCAAAAATGTAAGAGATACTGGAGCTTGGTTGGGATGGTGGGACTGCTCACGGCGGGCGCCAGAAAATTACCCTTATTTTTAGATCCAAAACTTGACAGGTATGTCTCTCACGGTATCGTGGAGGAATTTTGGCACATTTTTTTCGACATTGCTTCAGTTCATTTAGGTGTTTCCTTAAGGTCAGTTGAGTTGAGGTCTGGACTTTTCAGTCTTGATCCTTTTATGCTTCAGTCATTCCATTTCAACAGATGGTCTCATATTTACAGAACCTTTAGGATCCTGTTATCCAGAGTTCAAGTTTAACTAAATGAGTCCAAGATGTCCAGATGTCCTCTGGATGATAACAACCCCGAATCGTCACCTCTACGTGCTTCAGAGGGAGATTTTCTGCTCTGCTTGCTTTTTGACGTCTGGTTGGTTACCTATCTATGTATGGAAACTATACTTTATATCATCTCTATTTCATATACAGAAGCTATGAGTAATAGTGGCAACTATTACACACAGCTTGCACAAGTATCTACACGCACACGCGCGCTGGTTTCCAAAACTCAAATGCCTTTGGATGTTGGGAGCTGATAGGAGAATTGCCAGCAGCAAAAGTTGTCCTATCTGAAAACACCCTAAAATAGAGTGAATGGAGAGTGAAGCCATAAGAGGAGGAGAGAAAAAAAAACACACACAAAGTGCTGAATATCAATTCTGAACAGAGCGTGGTTAGTCAGGCAGGCAGGCATGACGGCACAGACATCCACGCACGTCCGTACATAAGCATACACACTGAGACGCGCTCATGCACCGAAAAGATACAACCAGAGATAAACATGAAGAAACATGAAATGCCTGGCTCAAGTAACTGATGCTTGCTTTTATCTGGAGTCTTTGTTCAGAACTCTGGAGTTCTACAAGGAGAGGAAAAATAGGGGATATCTAAGTCCGAGCCAATGTACACATCCCAGTCTGAACACGAATATCCACTTACAGCAACAAATACGAAATATCCTAATGCCCGCAGTGTGGATTCTACATGTCTCCAAGTTAATATCACAGAACGTACTTAAACACATGATGTAAAACATCGATAATAGGATTAAACTTAATGTGTTTGCAAACGAGAGGAAATCTGGAATTGTTCAGTGAACAATTCCCTGAAAGCAAAAGCAAGTCTCGCTGAAGTGTGTCAGTGGATGAGTAACATGCATGCAGGCTATTTTTCTGCACAGGGGATGCTGATGAATATTCTAACAATCGCAACAAGAAGCACCACGGAGCGCTCGGCTCTGTGTTCTGTGTCAACACGATTTGCAATTTGTGTTATCCTGCGCCGACTTCTCATCTTCCATTCAGGCAAGTAATTAGTGAGTGATCGCGCCGACTCTTCTCCGTTATCATCTGCTGACTTCTTACTTCAACAGCTTTTTTTTTTTTTTGCTCTATTTCAAAATATATTTCACACAAATTGAACCAATCAACCCCAGTTCTCGTGAAAACCATTGATTTTTATTCTTGCTCTCGGGGAGAATTGAAAGCTTCACTAAGACGTCATGGTGATGTGCTGCCCTCATTCCCAGGTCACCTAGAAAAATTATCTAATTCAGTTCTTTGTCTCAGACTTGATGGAATATGATGAAGTGAAGCAAGTTTGGTCTGGCATGAGAAAAATCACTGGTCTTGAGCGGAAGGGGGGCTCGCTGCCGGATGGAGACCATAATGTTGCTGATATCTTTAACCTGTTCTTTAACAGATTCGACTCTCCTGCCCCCTCCTGCTTGGTGCCGGGAGCTAACATCCTTCCCACACCCCCTCCACCAGCTGCACCCATGACTGTCCATCCGTTTCAGGTCCAGAAGGAACTCGACAAATTGAAACAGGGGAAGGCAACTGGGCCTGATGGGATAAGCACCAGAATGTTAAAATCCTGTTCCACTCACCTGTGTGCAATTTTTGCCCACCTTTTCAACCTGAGCCTGCAGCTACAAAAAATCCTCACCTTGTGGAAAACATCATGCCTGGTCCCTGTCCCCAAAAAGACACATCCAACTGGCCCTGAGGACTACATATCGCCTTGACTTCTCACATAATGAAAATCTTCGAAAAACTGGTCCTCTCCCACATCAGGCTTAAAGTAAGCGCATTTATTGACCCCTTACAGTTTGCGTACCAGCCCAAGATCGGTGTCGATGATGCCCTTATCTACTTGCTCCAGAGGGTCTACGCTCATCTTGAAACCTCGGATGCTATGGTGAGGATTATGTTTTTTGATTTCTCAAGTGCGTTCAACACAATACAACCAGAACTGCTGTGTGAGAAGTTGAGGAGGATGCAGGTAGAGTCAGCGCTTGTCTCCTGGGTGTTGGACTATCTGACTGTTAGACCTCAGTATGTGCGGCTCCAAAACTGTGTCTCTGAGACCGTCCTGTGTAGTACAGGGGCCCCACAAGGAACTGTTTTGTCACCCTTTCTTTTCACCCTATACACAGCCGACTTCCAGCATAACTCAGACTCCTGTTTCCTTCAGAAATTCTCTGATGACTCAGCTGTGGTGGGCTGCGTGAGGGGGGGCTGTGAGGGAGAGTACAGGGAAACAATCAAGGATTTTACCACCTGGAGTGACCTTAACCACCTGAGGCTGAACATCACCAAGACAAAAGAAATGGTCTTTGATTTCAGGAGGAAGAGGCCAGAACCTGATCCTGTCTCCATTCAAGGAACTGATGTGGAGCTTGTTTCAAGCTACAAATACTTGGGTGTACTGCTGGACAACAAGCTGGACTGGTCCAGCCACACAGAGGCAGTCTACAAGAGAGGGCAGAGCAGGTTGTACTTTTTAAGACGGTTGCGTTCTTTTAACATCTGTCAACCATTGCTGTGCTCTTTTTATAAGACTGTTATGGCCAGTGCTCTGTTTTTTGGTGTTGTGTGCTGGGGTGTGTGTGCTCGCACTTCACACAGAAACAGACTCAATAAACTGATTAAAAAAGCAAGCAGCACCTTGGGCATACCTCAGGACTTTGTTGAGCAGGTGGCTGAAGTGAGGATGCTAAGGAAAATGAACAGTATCATGAACAATGACACTCACCCACTACATGCCCTGGAGGTGTTTCGGAGGAGCAGCTTCAGTGGCAGGCTGATCCCACCACGATGCAAAACCGAACGCTACAGAAAGTCATTCCTTTCAGCTGCCATCAAGCTCTATAATGTGCAATAACTGTCCTATGTGCAATACTCCAGCACTTTACTACTCAGCACTTTAGCACCCCAGCATCTTAATTTTAATTTAATTTAATTTTAATTTGCTTTTAAAATTAATTTTAATTTTATTTTTTAGTGATCTGTTTTTATATTTGGTTGCTGTTACTTAAGTGTGTGGAATGTATGAATGAAAACGCACTGATGCTGCTGTAACACCTTAATTTCCTGCAAAGGATTAATAAAGTATCTAATCTAATCTAATCATGAAGAGCAATAAACCAAGCGTTGGCACAATCCACTGTGTTCCAGAGCAGTACATGAACAGAACAGATTTTCTTCATCTTATTGTACATTATACCATTCATTTTTGGTTCACAAGCAAAAATTAAAAATTCAAGTTGGCAGAAAAAAAACTTATTTTAAAACTGAAAGGATTTCCTGAATACTAACATATCAAATTATGCTATAAAAACCAACATTTTTAACAGTCAACAGTGAAGGGAGTCATAAGTGTTCAAGTTGACCTCAATCTCAGCTGGTTTTAGGAGGGGGGGGGGGGGGGGGGGGTGGAAAAAAAAAACCTCTCGGTCTTTAGAGGCTGTCTCCAAAAGGAAGTCAACCTCCAGAGATCCATCCTATTCATTCGTTTTCTGTACCCACCTTAATCCCATTTAGGGTCACGGGATCAGCTGGAGCTTATCTCAGATGCCGTCAGGCGAAAGTCAGAATTTACCATCGACGGATTGTGAATACCTTCACAGACCTGCTTTTAGAGTACACAGATTTTGGCCTGATTTCCCAGAGCTCGTTGATGGGTCGGTGGAAGCCATTTGGGAGAAGGCGCTCGATCATTATATGTGAACAGCTCAAAGACTCAACAAAGACTCTCCTGATGCGTTCCAACAGCCATTGGATATTAAACAAGCCAAAGATCAGGAGCTGTCAGGAGGATCCTTCTGTGAGCTCCAGCCAAGGAGACAGCAAGGCATCAGACAAAGTCAGCATGAGTAAGAGAATACCCAAGGGGAAATCCACAAAGCAAGGAGACACAACACACTGTATCACAATATGAGCAGGTAGCTACTTTTGTCATTTCAAAATATTTTTCTACTCACCTTCAACTCTCTCTGTTGCATAGAGAATCTCTGCTACCTGCATATGTTAATCTATCCCTTTACTCACCTCCTCTGTCTTTCATCGTTTCATAGCTGTTGTGAACAAACCGTAGAACAGCTTGCATTAACTGTAAACATGCTTACAGTCTCGGACATAGTGGCATTATTACAATTTAAAAAAACATTCAGTTAAAATATTACAACATTATTGTGGTGATAATAGCTTTGATATCGCAAGCTAATGATGGAAAAACAACCTTCCATTTCTGTTTGTGAAGTGTTTGGATGCAGTGGTAGAATCGTTGTGTTTGAGTGTATATTTGTTCCATGCAGGTAAACACTCCAGAGAGGAAAAAATGATTGAAATGTAATCTACAAATCTTTTGTGATATGACTTTTTTTTTCCTGCGAGTATTTTAAAGTGCATCTGCTTTCAGATCGTTACCAGCATATGAACAGAAGCGCACTTAGTAAGTGGTCAACCTTGCACATGCCTTGATTCAGGGGTCTTTCACAGAAAATAATCTGTCCCCTTCCTGCTGCGCTGTGGCCTCCCCGCATAGCTCTCCCCGCATAGCTGATCTTCTAACAAATTTCACAAAGACCGAAAGACATTGTGGCTTGTATGTGATCATTAGTGGGACAAAGCAAAGAACTGGACTATTAGGTCTCATGCAAGCCTTAGCTTGAGTATCTTTTCTTCCTCACTGAAGAGGAGTATTTTTTTTTCTTTTGCTTTGCACAACTTCAGCCATCCCCCTTCTAGTGTGTTTGAAGTCATCCTGCTGTGTCCTTCACCCTCAGCTGCAGTTTGCCATAACTGACCATTATCCTGTGGCTGTATAGTCAAATTTAAATAAGGTGGTAGACGTACAATCAATTTTAGCCCTGCTGTTTGCTAGTTTGTTCTCTCCAGTGTCTGCTGCTTGCCCTTATTTTCATAGACTGTTGTGTGCATTCTCCAAACTAAATTATACCTTGCTATTTTCAGTCTGAATGTGCGAAACAGCTATATATCGCTATATTTTCTATGAATATTTGAATTGTGATATTGATAATGGTACTATAGCATTTGCATTCTCCCAGACCTGATACGGTCAGGAGCTTCTTTAACACGAGGCCTCTTTTTTCTGCCTCCTGCAGGAAATGACACCCAAAATAAATGAAGGATATCATCATAATTACAATGTATGATCTTCGTCTCCAAAGACAGCTAAGGTCATTTTTAAATTTGTAAATTTCCCCATTTTGGGACAAATAAAAGAATATCTTATCTTATTTTCACATATGTTGGTGTGCACCCTGGTGCAGCCTTGGTCCTCCCCAAATTACATTACACTTAGTTCAGGTCGTGTTCACGTAATGTCATTGTTACCAAATGCACCACAAGTAATGTGACAATGATCAGCATTGTCGTTGGTCAATTGCCGTCTTGGCATAGCGCCATGTTTTCATGACAACCAGCTTGAAGTGAAGGCGACACAACTTCTCGCTGTTCATTCAGAGAATATTGTCTGTATTATTAATTTGTACCACTGTAGATGATCCAAGCAGCTTGCAAATGAAGAGGCTGGAAGTTGTTTATCTGCAACTGCTAACGTGACTTTCTTTTGCCATGTTTACGTTCTCCTTCTCAACCAACAATGTGTCCAGCAAACTACTTAAGCATTTTTCACTCAAACATGTGGTGTACACTCTGTAGTCGAGTTGGCCTGAGGTTGAGCTCTCACACCACAAATGAACCGCAGTTAGCAGTTAGAGGACGGCTGTACCGAGACCCCCCTCTTCTGAACACTCTTGGTACATCTGCAACTGCTAACGTGACTTTCTTTTTCGGTGCCCACCAGAGTCCAGTTGTTGTGTCCACACTGACCCAAGTGAACCGCACTCCAGACCAAAACCCCTTCGGGTCAACCTAAATAGGTGCGGCATCAAAAACGACCTTAGACGCGAGACGACTGCAGAAGTTGTCGAAATCAGGATATGAGTTACTGTGTCCATGAAAATTTACAAAAATTTCAATTTAAAGGATAGTAGCCCCATAGTAACCCTCCTAGATTGGAAAAATAACGACATTTGATTGATATATCGCTGTGGTTATTCATTTCATTCAAATACCACCATATTTGACTCATTTTTGAAACTGTACCCATATTTCTTTTTACCTTCCTATTCAAATAAGACCATACAACAGTGATGACAAGAGTTAAGTTTAACTCACAGGCTGCTAGCTCCCTGAGTTTTGGTTGGATAGCGATGGGAAAGACATCTTTGCTTAGCAGAGGCATTTAGCCAAGTTTCCCCACTGTCATTTTGATATATTACATGCTTGACTGGTGCTTCCTGTCATGCACATACATTGTCTGTACTGCAGATATTTCATGCAGCCCCCGGTACAGGCTCTTGGTATTGTAAAGTCCTGATCTTCCGCCAAACCTCCTAAAGCCACTATTAAGGGATAGTGGGTAGCAGGAGGGGCGTTCCCCCGCAAAGACCGCAATCTTCCACCTCCCTTAACCTGCTAGCTTACATGCGCTAACTGCTATATTATGCATGGGAGTGGTTAGGGCGTTGCACCTGTTAATCCAATCAGTGCGCTACCCGCAACCCGCTACCCGCAAACCCCTATGGAGCATCTTTTCATCCAGATCGGAGCATCTCTTGGGTAGCGGCTAGCGGGAGGTGTACGATCAGGGCCCTAATCTCCTCAAACCTTGGTCACATATACAATATATTAATACATTTTGAGGAGGTTTGATGAGTGATAGAGGCCACAGCTCCAGCAAAGAAGCCTATTCTCAGTCACTTAAATATCTCTGAATATGTAGATTTATGTGATGGACTAGTGACCTGTCCAGGGTCTACCTCTGCCTTTCACCCAAGGAAAGCTGGGATAGGCTCCAGCAGATCCCGTGACCCTAGATAAGACTTAACGGGTGTGGATAATGGATGGGTGGATGTAGTTTATATATGTAGACATCTCAGTGATACTTATTGGTGGTAAAGAAAGGTAAAGCAGCACAATTTGATTCAGTTTATTTGAAGGTATATTTGCTGGTGGGCATTATCTCATCCACTAAAGGTGGGCATTACCTCATCCACCTCAACTGCCACCTTTACATTTTGAAGCATAGAAACAACCTGATCATTTCCTGACTTGTGGTGAATTGGACTGAAATTGATTGAAATGGATAGTACTTGTGTGGGAGAAAGAAAAATAGAGAAATATACATAGTTCACTTTTCCAGGTGGCTGCTTGTTGAAGCAACATCTCAAAGGACTTGTCATGTGTCTCTCAGAGATATGATCGTCTTATTTAACTCTTTCTTTCCTGCTTAAATCATATTTCTGTGGCCATTGACCATCATCTTGCAGCTTGTTGCACAGCCCCCCGTTGCATCCAGTGGAATTAAACTTCATTAAGATGTAGATCGTGTTGTCTTTGTTTTCAGTTTTGCTTCGACAGATACAGTCAGAGACATGGATCGATAAAAAGAGAAGTATTTCTTTTCCCAAACTGGATTGAGCTGGAATGTGTCTAATTACTTTTCATCTCTACAACCTGACTCTTTAGCCAGTGAGAAACTATCATAATGTTCACAGACAGAAATAGCTGCCTAACAGTGTAATTTAAGAGACGTTTTCCTTTACATTTTACCAGAGGGTTACATATCTATCAGGGGCATCGATTTCTGGGCATATTTCAGCGTCTAAAGATCACTGGAGGTTCAGCGTGTTGTTGAGATCACTGAACAATTAATGGAACAAACCTTTCAAGCTATTTCTTTGTTTTCCTTCTGGTTTTTGTGGTCTTTCTCTTCAGAGCAAATGGTATGGGTCCCCCGCTGAGGTTTCAATTCTCATCCCGGCTTTTATCAAGTGCCCCTAGCGCTCCAGTGTTGTGAACTATACGTTTCGCAGAGAAATTCATGTGTTGGCACTGCAAATAGCACCTCAAAGCTGCTTTTTTTGAGATGTGAGCTGCATTTTGCTGTTTGCGGCTGAAATCCACACTTGTATCTGTTTGTAGGTCTAAGAAACTTGCTCATGGAACATCTTGTTAGGACGGCAGTCTTTTGTTTGTAACAGTATAGAGCTGCCGTGGGTTTAATTTCTTTCGTACTGATTAGGCAGGTTCAGGGTTGGCATGCAAACATATGGTGTCGAGAGCCACATAATAAAATGTGTTGTGGCGTTAAAAAGATGCCATCATAATGGATAATGACCATTAGGAGGATAACTTGCACAGTTAAATGTCAGCATTCAGGTTCTGTCTCTAATTTTGGTTAAAGAAACGATGCTCCAAAGCAGCTAAATCTGCGGTCTTTACAAAAGTGATAACTGATCATCAGTGTCTGATACGGCATTTACACAGCACGGTGATGTTTTCTTCTGTCCCTGTGGCACCAAATTCAATTCACATGATCTATTTTGTTGTTGTTAAGTGTGGTGTGAGCAGTTGCTAAGAGCTGAGACAGGTATATTACTGGGATTAGAGTTGTCAAGGACTGAACTAGAGCTGCATGCAGATACGGTGATCATGCAGACTCCCTCATCCGTTATCTGTTAAAGCCCCTCGGAGCGCATGCCAACGCTTACGGCCTTGTTTTTGGATACATTATCAACACCCCATTATTTACCAGTCATTGTATTATGGCCCTTTTATGCTTTGTTGCCTTTATTAAATATTCCCACATACTTTATGAGTTAAAAATATTAACCGATCCAAAGCTTGCATATGCACTGTGAAAGCCAACGGTTAATAAACATCAACGCATGTGGAATTATAGACCCGTAATCAGCAAGATCATGTTTCCTGCCCTCTTGAACCTTTCTGTCGTGTTCGGGTCAAATCTGACTGATTTCCTACTTCCATCAATCATAAATATTGTGTTTTACATTTGATTGTCTCAGGGCCTTATGATATCCTCCACACTAGGCATTTGAACATACATAATTGCTGATCACCATTTTCTCTGAATTTTGAGTAGTTTATTCAACTTTGTAACACCTGTGGTGTTCCAGGTCAAAAATGACCACCATAGGAAATTAATGGGTGACCCTAGATTGTGTTCATCCATCAGATTGTACACAACCACAAATACACCACCATACACACACACCACCCCACCCCATGTGAACCCCTTTCAGACTGAACAAATAGGTATCTCCTCTTCCCACCTCATTCCTGTGCTTATGTGCCCATCCCCCCACATGAACCACACTTTCCAAACTAAATATATAACACTAACACTTGTTGCACATTTCAAAGTCAACAATTAGGTGTTTATTATGAGAACCGTCTCTTTCCCAGGCTTATGTGCCCACCCCCCCACGTGAACCGCACTTTCCGATACAAAATGTATTATATCTTCTCAGAGACCCCTTATATATAGTTTTATATATAGTTTTTTTGTGTGCATTGCCCTCATTTTACTATGAACACATCGACTAGGCGCCCGATCAGATGATTTCTTGTCAGAGAAGCTGTGGACCTTTTATTTCAACCTGATGAACAGGAGATTGAAGTTCAACCAGAAATAGAGGAGGATGTCTCAGAAATAGAAGACAACATTGATCCTGATTATGATCCAGACCATTGTAAGACCCACCAGTCAACAGATGGTGAGGAAGAGGCTCCAGAGGAAGACACACCTGAGGAAGAGGCACCTGTGATATTCCAGTCCAAGGATGGCAATTTGCTCTGGTATTCATCCACCCAGGAAAGAGGAGGCAGAGCAAGAATAGAACATATTGTTAGGATGCCGCTCCTGTGTGTGAAGACACATGCCCCCACCCCCACCCCCACCCACACACACACACATACAAATGATAGGCTCCTGGGTGGATGAATACCAGAGCTGATGAATACCAGCTCCCACAGCCCGGAGAAGTGGTGGGAGCTGTTCGGTGCTGAACGTGAATGTTCAGTAGTAGTAGTGGTGGGAGCTGTCCGGTGCTGAACGTGAATGTTCAGCCCCGGACAGCTCCCACCACTTCTCCGGGCTGTGGGAGCTGTCCAGTGCTGAATGTGAATGTTCAGCAACGGACAGCTCCCACCATTTCAGCATCGGACAGCTCCCAAAGTCCGGAGTAGTGGTGGGAGCTGTCTAGTGCTGAATGTGAATGTTCAGCACCGGACAGCTCCCAAAGCCCGGAGAAGTGGTGGGAGCTGTCCGGTGCTGAACGTGAATGTTTGGTGTTAATCAGTGGTTTTTTTTTTTGTTTATGTAGGAGCAGTTAAAACAGGCTGGTCAAATTTGACCGGGGGGAGGACTAAAGTAAGGGGGGGAGAAACGAACACAACACAAGGGTTAATAAAGCATAGCGTTGTACTTTTAGATTCTTGTTTACCATGCAATGTCACGACAAGTGTTGTTGATTTGTTGACACACCTAATTCTTTGACTGCATCCATCCATCCATCCATCCATTTTCTATACCCGTTTTATCCTTGAAGGGTCACGGGGATCTGCTAGAGCCTATCCCAGCCATCTACGGGCGAAAGGCAGGGGTACACCCTGGACAGGTCGCCAGTCCATCGCAGGGCTCTTTGACTGCATGTTCTTTGGAAATATAGTGTACTTCTATAGTGTAATAACAGTGTTACAGTGTTACAGTGCGTTTTCCTGATGCCGCTCCATGGACATTTATCATGTCCATTTTGTGTCATCTCTTTTTTTTGCAGCACTTTGACAAACTTCAAGTACAGTGATCCTTTATTTTTCGCAGTTTATGGGGACCCCCCCCCCCCCCCCCCCCCACACACACACACACCAAAAAGTTATGGATGGATTTTGATTAAATTTTCAGGAGTTGTCAGAAATGTGAAAAGGAAGAATTGATTTCATTTTGGGTGTGATCCCGAAGAAATCCTGGATTCTGGATCACTTTCAAATTTTTGATAACATTGCGGTCAATGGGGCCGAAAATTTTGTTTCTCAATATCTCTGTCAATTATTGCCTAAAACTCATGAAATTTGATTCAGGGATTGACAATGGGAACCTCTATCAAATTTCAGAGGCTGATCCGAAGTGTGATATGGGGGAACTGTTGCGCTTGGCGGAGGTCTGCGCTCTCCGAGTGCTTTTCTAGGTTCTAGTGTATATAGTTCTGAAATATCCACGAATAACTAAAGCCGCGGAACTTAAATTGGCAAGGGATCACTGTATTACAAATGAGTCCTGTGCAGGGTCGCAGGGATCTACTGGAGCCTGCTTTGACCCTGGTGACCTGTCCAGTTCTTAGACCTTGGAAAGGTCACCAGGGCAGCTTCTTACGTCTTAGCCTTAAATCTAAAAGTTGTAGATTTCCCTTATAACGGAAATATTTAGATCTTATCATTCTTATATGATTTCAAAACAGTCACTGTGGCAGGACTGGACACCCACACACACACACACACACTCCACAGAACATTGATGGCCAAAAATGGAATAAAAAAAAGGAATAAAGAGTGGCAGTATGACTCAGCAAAACACCTTCATATTTTTCAGCTTCACTGGATTACTGAAAAAAGCTTTGGCAATAAATCAGCAAATTAAAGAAATACCTAACTAATACCTACCTAACCTTATTAAAATGGGAAAAGTGCTTTAAGAGAAATATTTAAGTTAAATGGAGCTTTAAAAAATTGACATAAAATAATTCAATCCTTTAATCCTTTTTTCTTTTTTTAAAGAACATCAGTTTCTTATTTGTGTAAAGTGTTTTTTAATTACCCAAGCACTTATCAGTAAAGTATGAATTCATTACATGGCATTCGAGTTAATTGATTAACCCTGGCGTCATTAACGATGAGCCGCACACATGCTACGTTTCAGTAAATCACTTAAACTGATCTCCTTTCGTCCTCAAATCATTTAAATCTGACTCTTGTTTTTTAGTGAATGACAATTCTTCCTTCACAAAGTGGCAGCTTGCAGGGTTTTTATTTTATTTCTTTTTTTTATAGTCATTTCAGTCTCTTCTGCAGACCCGTTTGTGGATTATTGCCCTCAAAACGCTGCTGGCAGATGTGCCGCAGTTCCACAAGTGCATCTGTCACCACATGGTAAATGTTTCATGCTGCTCTTGAGCTGTAACTGCTTCATGACTGAAAGTTTGTGGTTGAATCTGCGAATTAGTTTCCCGACAAAGAAGCGGGGGCCGCGCGGAAAGCAGCGCGCCACAAAACGCGACGCTCCTTCGTGTGCAATATGTCAGCCATTTAAACCGCGTGAGTCACTCCTGTCAGAAATAGAAGGTCTTTTTTCTTTTTCAATTCGGCATCACCTGCTGATTCCTCATCTTAGGCTGCTGTTGTACAGAAGGGTCAAGATGATCTTTTGCTCTGGGGGAAAAAAAGAAAAGAAAAAAAGAGTCAGAGAGATTGGCGGTGGACTACTGACTGATCAGAGGCAGGTAGATGACGTCCCTGCAGAGCTGTAGAGTTGTGATGGCAGCAGCATTGCTCTCTCTTGGCCTTTCATAAAATATACAGAAAAAAGTATATGGCTAATTTGCATATTGTAATTATGCTCCCGGTCCAAAAATAGTCAGCAGTCTTTCACACTAATCTGCATCCACAACACCAGACCACTGATGGGGTTTAAGCACAAATAACTCCAAATTCATTCGTATGGATGCAGAAAGGTTGATTCAAATAAACTAATTTAAGAGAGCATAAAAAAACAAACAGTGATAATAAATTTAGACATAAGAAAAGAAATTGCTTTTAAAAAGAAAGTGATAAAAAGTTCACTTTATTACAAATAAATGATACATTTTCAAGAAGCGAGAAGTTGTCTGTTTTGTAAAAAGGTTTAAGGCCATCCAGACGAGGTTGAGAAATTCTGCAACGAATATCTCGACAGACACACCGAGAGACACCGCTCAAGGTTGGTCTCCATGGACACGGACCACAAAGGCCTCCACTTTTCCAAAAAACAGACATGCAGAGCTCATCTGTCCTTTTCTAAAGCTCATCTGGATGAAGAATTCAATTCAACTTCAGTTCTATTTAAATTCAAAAATGCTTTGCTAATCGTCAAAGGAAAATTAGTTGTTGCAGTAACTTTCATGATTGAAGACTCTTCAAAGAATTATTGTAGAAGGTTGTTGCTGAGTTCAGGAAGGATCTCCTCTAGCGTCTGTGTTACAGCGGATCTGAAGAAGCCTCTGAATGAAGACACTCGAGGATGTTCAGAGTTCTCTGTGATTTTTCTTTTTTTCATTTTATGAAGTATCCTTCACACAATCAGCTCCATCATCTCCAGAACAGAGCCAGTCTTCTTCATCAGTTTGTTCAGTTTCTTTGAGTCTCTGATGCTGCTTCCCGAACAGATTACTGCAGACAGGATTAAACTCTCCACAGCAGACTTCAGAAAGACCTCAGCTTCCTCCAGAAGTAAAGTCTGCTCTATTCTTTCATTTAAACAGCATCAGTGTTGAGTCTCCAGTCCAGTCTGTTATCCAGGTGAACACTAAGGTATTTATACTCCTCCACCACCTCCACTTCTTCTCCCACGAAATGCTGTTTGACGTCCACAATCATGGATAAAAATCCACAATCATCTCTTTTGCCTCGTTCACATTTAAAATGAGTGTTCCAACACCGCGCCACAAAGCAGTCCACCAGTTCTCTGTGCTCAGTCTCGTGTCCGAGGAAGCTTTGGGTGGCCAGATGAGCTCCAGCCCCCCATGTGGGTTTTGTATATGAGGTGAGACTGACTGATGGCTCTAAATTGTCTGTATAAGTCAAAGATTGGTTGTTTGTCTCTGTGTGGTCCTGTGATGGACTGGTGGCCTATCCAGGCTGGAGTAGACTTCAGGATGGTACATGTATTAAAAAAAAAAAAAAAAAAAAAAAAAAAAACAGGGCTGGATTTCTAACATACTGAAAATGGTCTCTTACAGGTTTTTGCCATTTTCAGGCAGAATAAACCTGTTAGTTAAAATCTACACATGGGATGCGTGAAAAGAGAAAAACAGTTGCTTGTTCAGTTATTTTGTCCAATTCCTTGGGCGCGTGTGTGTTATTTCACATTAGTGCGCTAGACGGTATCTGACCATCACATTCAAAAGCATTTGTGTTTACAAGGAAGAAGGTGAGAAAGATAAAAGGATTTGCGGTTTCATTTGGTGAATATGTTAGCGTCAGAAGAGCCTGTTTGTGTTTGCATGTGTGGAGCACAGAAAGAAAAGATGAGAGGCCGAGGTTTTCTGGGTTTCCCATTTGGCTCAGGAGTTCTGTGTTAGCAGGAATTCCCGTGGTGGTACCCCTCGTTGAAGCCCTTAGGCAACCTTACAGACACAGACACGCACACACACGCTTAACCTTCATACACACACACGCTAACTCAAACTCTTCAACACACACGGACAAAAAGAAATCATACAATGCAAAATTATAGATGTCCAGCTTCAACACGTGACTGGCAGATGTCGGTTTAGCTAACATTGTCCTCTGAGATGACTGACAGGCCTCCACAAAGAGTTCAAAACGCTATTTTTACAAATTATTCGAGACAGACTGTCTGACAAGAATCAATAGGATTTTATTTTTTTATTTTATTCATTTATTTTTTGTTGCAAAAATTGTTGATAAGGAGGCACTTTCATACATTTTGTTCCCAGTCTCACCACCAGGACAGGCTAACTGCTTCCTAGCTTTCGCTTCGAGTGGCTACGCTCCACCAGGACAGTTGAAATGTCACTGGAGTCTCATGCTGATCTGAGGACAAGTCTGAAAATGTGAAGACATCCTGAGGGTGTTGAGTTAAACAGAAGACGTGTGACCGCGCCTCTGTACAGTAAGGTGTGTTTCTTGTGCAGGCTAGCGGTGTGAGGTTACGTTAGCCTGTTATAAAACCTCACTTCCGAAAAAGCTGGAACCCTGTGTAAAATGTAAATAAAAAAAACAAAATGCAAGGATTTGAAAATCTCAGTAAAATATAAAGAACATATCAGATGTTCAAGCTGAGATAGGTCACTGTTTCAGTTAGCGTATTAGCTCATTTTGACTTTGATGGGAATGACACGTCTCAAAAAAATGTTGGAGTGGGGGCAACAAAAGGCTGGAAAAGTAATTGGTGCAAATCAAAAACAAATGGAGGAGCATTTGACAACAAATTAGGTGAAATAGCAACAGGTCAGTGACGTGACTGTGTATAAAAGGAGCATCTCATCACTGCAAATTATTTGGTTCTTACCAAGAAAAAAAAACTTATATTTAGAAGGGTTAGATATTGTTTCTTCTTTTAATAATTACTTTCTTATTTTAAGTCTAGTATAATCTTATATTAAGTAAAACTTTACTTTTTTGTCTCAAACAGGCAGGGAATCCTAAAATGAGACAATTAACACTTAAAATAAGATGTATTACAGTTTTTCCTCCTCCTCATCTCTTCTCCTCATCCAAATAAATCTTGTTTTAAGATTCAATAACAAATTATACCTTTCTTAAATCTAGAAACAAGTGGTCCTACAATCTTAATTTAAGAAATCTTACTAAGTGAAATTATCTTGCTGCATGGACAGATTTTTTCACTTGTTTGGAGTACCTTTTTCCTTAGTTGTAGTGTTTTTATCTTGTTTGAATACCCCCTTTTTTTGCAGTGCAGGGATTGTGAAGATGGTCAGAGGTTCATCAGTCTGAGGGAAAAGCGGGTCGGGTCGGGTAGCAGATCGGATGCTTTTCTTGGTAATATTCAGTTCCAGTCAAGTTATAAAAAAAATAAAATCCTTTAGTTGAGTTTCCAACTCTGTCTCTCGCTGCCTTATCCCTGTTGAAGCACGACTGTTTGCTTTGTGCAACATGAAAATGAGTCCAACTGGTCCAATGTTAAAATCATTGTTAAAAAAAAAGTATACTTTCCACCTGACTGAAAGAAAAAAAAACAGAGAAACATGGAGAAGAAAGTCAGAAGATCGATCTTTGGATATAAAACCAGTTATAGACTCACTGTAGTTCTGATAGTCACATGATTATCTGCCAGTCATGACATATTTATGAATGACATTTGATGTTTTTGACGTGTTTACATTCCAATGCATCTCCCTAGATGTTACACACTGTAAAACCAGAAAATGTTCAAACATGTTAGTTAAAAGAAAACAAAACAACAAACCCCAGCAGGCAATATTGAGGTCAGCAAAAACGGTTGAGGTCCTTCTTCCCATGTGATTAGACACCAACATAATTGTAGTGACAGGCCTTCAAGTAAAAGCATACAGGAAGCCATTCGTTCACACCAGGGTTCGACAAGGAATTTAAGGGCATGATACAAAAAAAAAAAAAGACAAAATATTTCATTCTACAGCATTGCTTTGAGGCTCCTTTTTATTGATGTCATAATTAAAAAAAAAAAAAAGTTATCCCTGTAACTCTTTGGCTGCACTGAAGGTGTTAATGCATGCTGACCATCAGTGCAGTGAACGTGCCACAGAAGGCATCCTTTTTCTAGTTAAACCAGCAGCGTGCACATGCAGGTGCCCATGTGCACATAAGTTACAGTGACATAAATGAAGCTACAAATGCTTCGGTAAATGTAATCTCATCGCATCAAATTTCCAACAAGTAAATAAACTCACCATCACTGCAGACGCAGCCAGTCATTTGGCTCCCATATTCTTTCCACTGAAAACAAACAGCTTTGAGACCGTTTGGTTTAACTTCAATCATTAATTCAGCTCGGCTCTCGCTTCAGTTTTTGCATGCCGACTGGCAGACTGTTGCATTTACATTTGAGCTCTATAGCTCGCAGTCAGACTTTGAATCATTTTAAAAACTGCTCATCAAACATGGTTGGCTGAAACATTTATATATTAAGCATCTCTGAAAACAGGCGGTATTCCACGGTGTGGGCAACACATTTCAAACAGGTGAGCTATGATACTGCAGCACCATGTGTACGTTGTCTCTGCTCGGCCCTGTAGTCTGAGTCAAATATAAAAGACAGCGTCAGACCAAAGTGAAACTCAATGCCCTTGCCTTCTGAGAGGCAAAACTCAGCTATATTTTATAAAGCTATAAAATACCTATAACCCAGTGTCAATTCAAGATAGAAGGGCGAGCCCCCTGTGACATCAAAATGCAAAAATATTTGCAAAATAAACGTCGACCTTGAAAGGCTTCGCTCTCCTCGGTTATTGCTTTCGTCCGTTTTGGTTTGAATGAACCGTGGTTCAAGATGTCAAACTCAAAATGTGAGGCCTTGTGCAGCTTCAAACTTTTACAAAGCCCATTCAATAGCTCTGCGGCAGGCTGTAACAGGGCGGGTAGGGTAAAGTTACCAACCGGCTGCCAGTTGGTCAAATAAATGCAGATGCAATTTCCTGTGTGCCGCTGGTTCGTTGTGAAAACTTTGCAGATTCTCTCTGAAAATTTCTCAGCAAGTAAATTAAATAAAGAAAAGAAGAAAAATATCAGTGAAGCGTCTCATCTATGTTTATGTCTGCAGATCTGATTTCTGCGATGCACGCGCACCAGTTACAGCTGAGATTGCAGAAACCACAAGAGCGATGGTCCGTGTATGTTGGGTGTCCAGGGTAGCCGCAGCATTAGGCTCTGTTGTTTGTTTTGTTGGGGAAATAAAAGATGGATGATAACAAACAGACAGTGAAAAACTATGAGAGGTTGAGCCACAATTCGAAAGACCTTTTGTGTGGCTCCTTTAGAAAGGAATTCAATATTCTGAAAAGCCAATATTTTAAGGAGCGAAATGCCAACAATTCTTTCTTTCTACCTGTGTGCTTCTGTATTTTACAATAAAAAGTAGTTTATTGTTATTTTAACCCTCTATTGATTAATCAATAGTGTATTATTTTTCCAAATACATTTATTTCAATCAAAGCATGCACAAAACTATGTTCATTTATTTTTTGTTGTTTGGTTTGTGAGCAAGTTACTGATGTGTGTCTCCTTCTTTGGATGTCATGCAACATTGATAAATTCATGATGGCGAGAGGCTCTTTGGCGAAGTTGGACTTGAGCGTTGCAGGGATGAATTCTTACCTTCGACATCATTGGAACCTCTGCTGAAACCCTCAGAAAGCCTCCAAGTCTCAACAACACTACGCTGCAAGACTTGGGGACTTCATCTAACGGTGTCGTAAGATGGAAATTACCAGGACTGGTCAGATCCCAGGACAGCTTCTGGCCATGTGTCATGATGTCACCAGCCCACCCAATGGGAAACAGCGACAGAGCCAGTCAAGTATGAAGATACCACACCACCATGTTCATTTTAAAAAATCACCAGTGCACCAAGGAAGGAGTGATCAGCTTCTGCTTTGTACAAACTGTTTTAGTTTTTCTTTCCATAATGTCTCAGAAGAAATGTGTACGTGCTTGTTAGAATGTATAGTTTTCCCCGAATAGAGATGTGAGTGTGTAATTTTTGTTGGTGTTGTTGGTCCACTTGATGACTTTACAACTATAGAACAGGTTCTGGCGGGAGTGTCAGATGGATCTCCATCGGCTCGTCATCCAGGCCTGCTCAGGTCCGTTAACAACTCATTCATTTAAATCAGGTGTGCTGAAGAAGGACAGTGGCCCTCGAGGACTGGAGCTTGACACCTGTGGGATCTGGCTTGAGCTTCCCTCAAACCTTAACCAATGACCAATAACCAATGAGCTGTCACCACTTTAGCTACTTATTGCTCAGCACTGTCTTCACTTCTGAACTGGGAATAAAGACCTAACAGAGCATAGTCGTTCTTGAAGAGAATACAGTTGATAAAGGGAATAAAGAGAAAAATTAGTTTTTTAAAATGGTATAACTTTGGCAGATGTGTTTCCCTGCTGAAAGTCCAACGATAACCGGCTGCGAATGAGGGTTTTGGAGTTACAGCTGCTCTCTTCTCTTACCAGAACTGCTTTACGTCTCGGTTTCTTTGACAGCAACATAATCTGAGGCCATTCCAGTCC